>JAQIVE010001270.1:0-26212 GCA_034698285.1 Sminthurinus bimaculatus
AGTAAAAATCCAAAATTGTCTTTTTTATCCACCCTTACTTAAGCCTAATTTACTCAGCTAGCTTTAAACTTTTTATAAGAGCTCAGTATTGCTTTGATGCTTTTTCGTAGTTTATAATTCATCTTTATCATTTGATTCCCCAATTTAAATTGTTCATGCACAGTGATTTTTATAATAGGGAGATTTTTTGCTATTTTTTGTTGTATAGCTACAATTTTAACTTTTACATAAAAAAACTAAAGCTGTGGCTTGGCCAAGAGATTTAAGCATTTGCAGTGCCTGCTGATTGCTGACGTTTTAATTTAACTTTAAATATGTATAGTCATTTTTCTCTCTACGTCTAAATAAATTCCCCGTGCAATATTCTATAAATAAATTATAATTTAATAATATGTATAGTATGACAGTTTTACCTTGCGAGCAATCCTCGCCCGTGAATCTCGGTTCACAGGAGCAAGTTTGAGTTTCGAGGTTAAAGACTCCGTGATTGGAACAGTCGGGTAGGCATTGGAGAGCGTCGCTGTCCGCTTGTGAACAATCCGCTCCCCGCCATCCCTTCTTACACAAACAGTTACCCAAGTGACAGAACCCATGACCCGAGCATGTAGGGTGAATGCAGTCAGCTGTATACACGTACATATAAAAATAGGCAGAAAGGCACCCCATAAATAAATGTCCACTTAAAATTATCGTGTGCACAAAAAAACATTGCGAGTGAACCAAGTGCAAAGCATTTCCCCAAAATATAAATATAAATATGCATGTTATGCACAAATATTTTACAAATTTCTTTAAAACAAAATCGTAATTAAGCCCAAGTTTTGCACTAAATATTCATGACAAAAAAGCGTATATTTCAAAATGTATTATGTGACTTTACCTTGAGAACAATCTGGACCGGTCCATCTGGGTTGACAAACACATTTCCCATTCACACATTTACCATGTAAACTGCAGTCGGAAACTTCACATTCATCATGCCGAAGATTGCACTCAACGCCTTTGTACCCTGGATTGCATTTACAGACTCCGTTGACATATTCACCGCGACCGCTGCAGAGAACCGGACAAATGCCTGGAGAGCAAATTATACACAACATACAGTCAATTTAGAAAGTATTAACTAAAGGTAAAAAAGGTCAAAGCAGTTTGTATGTTTCTAAACAATTTTTTATTATACGATGAACTGTTGACAGTTCTAGTTAAACAACTGTGAGGAAATAGAAAAGGTTATTTACTTTGACTACAATCATCAGACCCGAACCCCGCGTTGCATTGACATCGACCCATTTGACACTGTCCATTACCGGAACACCCATTGGGACATCCTTCGGTCATTTCCTCGCTGATACTCGATGCAAAAATGACTTCCTGTGGATCACTGTCGTCATTGTAAAGAGAGAGGAACCAATGGCCTTGCTCGATGAACTTACTCACTTCTTTGGTTACCGAGGGCTGTAACATTTAGTTCAAATAAATATAGTTAATTGTTACGAAAATTGAATCGGATTATTGATTAAGCTTCTCAAAGCTCAAAATTAACACTTGAACTAGAAACTTGGTACATTTGTGCTTGATTTTTTTTGTTGCAGGTCGTTTTTCTATTTCTATAAAAATCACTTGACTCCGTGCTCTTCCTTATAATTGCAGCAATTCGACTGAAATAGCGGCACATTAAATTTTACTGCAAAAGTGTTGCAATGACTTAATTACTTTGATCTGGCCTGAAATTACCCACAACAGAAGGAGATGTGGAGAAAAAATTATGTAAATTTAATACAATATTTTACCTACATTAATTAAACCGTAAAATGGTCTATTTTTTCAAGTATAAAGTAGCTTCTTTTTCTTCATTTTCCATTACCTATTTTAATTTTGTACACTGTAATATGAATTTTAATGGCAAAAGTACGAGAGAAAGTACTTTACATAAATGAGGTTAGAATTTAATTACCCTACTCTAAATGTGTGTTCCAAGCTTCTCTAGTATTTCCTTTTAACCACTTGAAAAAAGCTCTGTAATAAGGCTTGTTCATTTGCTAGCACTGGAATTTGACAATTGGTCATCAACAAGTGGGAAATCTTAATTTTTTAATTTATTCTAGTTTTATCTAACTGGTTTTTAAACTTGGAATACAAACTAATAATACCGTCATTGCGCTGCAAATTCATTCAGAACTTTTCCTAGTTTCTTTATAAATATTTTTTGTACGTCCTACGCTTGTAAAAATACTCCTTTCTCCGCTTTTTTGCTTTACCTGATTGGTTTTCTTCTACGTTTTAAGTCACCTAGTGATCGTGACTCGTTTTTGCACGAATCTTGAGGACGTGAAAGAAGTGAATAATATAATAATAATATTGTAATACGAAAATGACTCGAAGCTACAAGAGCCATATACAGAGACATAAGCACGTTCTGTAGGCACACACAAGAAGGGTAGAAGGTATAAGAAAGAAAGAAAGTAAAAAGGAGCATAAAATATGATTACCGGAGAACTTCTTTTCGATCTAGCCTTGAATCCCCGAAGAATTTCCATAAAGTCATAATGTGTGTGAGTCGGGAGCGCGTTTCTTCTCGCATAAAAGCCAACGGAGCTTCCACGCGGCACGCTCATCTCCCAGGTGACGTAGGCTCCTTCCGACTGGTAAAACTGCATATTCCAATAACTATAGGCTCCTATTATGTTCGACAATCGACTCCCCAACACGATTTGAGCGAAGGAAGTTCCGTCGGGAGGGAAATTAACTGCAGGAAACGTTCGAACTCCTGTATTTTTATCAGGATAAATATCAAATCACGTCAGAATGTCAGTGAAAAATGTCAATATAGATTTATTTCCTCTCTCGCCACATACATAATTATTACGGAGATTTGGCATTGAAAGTCAAAACTATGACTTTAAGTCACATCAGAAAATTACATAATATTTACCTGCAATATTTAAAAAAAATTAAGTTCAACAAATCATTTTCTTTACTTTATGCCAAATCTCCTGTTTGACTTGTTCTTACTTACTAAAACGTAATTTTGTTAAATATCATTTTGGCATCACATAAAAATTGAGAAAAAATGTAATATTTTATCTATTTCAAAAAGGAACTCGGTCTCATGTTAAAAAATGTTTAAGCAAAAGAGGAACAAAAATTAGCAAAGTTAAGTTGCAAAACACCCTCAAAATTGAACTAAAACAGCCAGAAAAAACCCCAAATAACAACACATGCATCATGCAAAAACCAAAGCATTTAAAGCAAAATTGCACATAATTCTACTCAAAGCGTTAGGCGGACCGCACATTTGTACACAACAAGTATATTACAAGGAAAAGAAAAAGAAAAAGCAAGGCTCAAACATCGAAGCTTGTGTGCAGCAGCAGCATGCATGCAATCCATAATGATTATTTATTTACTTAAACACCACGGCAAAAACAAGGCAAGAAAAACGACGTCGATGAAGACGACAATACCAATAATAACAACAACAAAAATAATTATCAAAGCAATAATTACTTTCTCCACGTGAGCTGACAACAGTTTTCATACAGTTGAACGTACGTACTATACGAACGTACGTACAATCGTATACGTACAGTAGTACATTGTACACAATACACAAATAATTAAGTTTTCCAGGAGAAGGACAAGAGAAGCTTGCTCCATGTACTTGACACACGCTCATGTATAATGCACAAAAATACATACGTAGATATCTTTTCATAGGAATACAAATCTGCTCTGTCCAGGAAGGAATTAGACGATGACACATGAACAACTGACGTAATTACTATCTGGAATCGTACATAATATGTATTTTGTAATATAAATGTATGGCCTCGCATTGTCCACATTGAACGCTCTCGGATTTTTAGACAGAAGAAGCTTTTGGCTGTCGGCGAATTTCTTCACAAAACGTACATGAGTATACAGAATATGTAGCACTGCATAGATATTGCATATTATATGTAAACACATTTCTATTTTTATACAGACATAATATTTTGGCCAGCAATATTATTATTACTAGCATTATTAAGTATTATTCGAGGAAAGGAAGGGAGTTCCTGGATTACTGATTAACGACAGAACAAAATACAATTCATTATGTCAACTCAATGTGTTACGTATGTGTGTGATGCTCACCTGGCTCTGGTTTTTGTTCTACGGTTTTTTCCTCATAATTTTTACCAACTTGTCGGGAGCAAGCACACTGAATCCATTCAAAGGATTCTTCTTTCGCCTCCTCTTGTTCTTGTTCTTGTGTTCTATTTCCCGGCTCTTTATTCTTTTTCGGAATTCCATTAGTGTTGCCAGCTAACGAGTTTTCTCGGCTCGACTCCGACTCTGACTCGTTCTCTGTCGTCGTCATGTTCGTCGACCCCATTTTGGGCACAATGGACTTGATGGTTTTATTGTCATCCACATTATACGAATCTTCCTCCTGGAACTGTTCGTCTTCCCCGAATTCGAATTCTTCACTTTCCTCCATTTCATCTCCGCTTGAAGGAGTAATCGTAGAAGGAGAGGAAGAAGAAGAGGACGAGGAACGGAGCTCATCAACTGTATTAGAAAAAGCGAGCGGTTGGGTTACAATTGAGTTCTCCGTATAGGCATAGGCATAGGCTTCCCCTTGCTTTTCTTGCTTCTTCTCATCTTGGCCTAACCCACGGCGAGGAACTTCCGCGGAAGGAGAAACACGATTATTGTCTCTGCCGACGGAGTCGGAGTCCATTGTAATTGTTTCAGTAGTCAAAGGAGCAGAAAAAGAAGAAAGGGAAGAATCAGATTCTCCCGCATGTGAATGTGGAAAAAAAGAAGTGGTGGGAGGAACGGCAGAAAAAGAAGAATATTGATTTTCCCCGTCATCCGTGTAGACATTAAAATGAAAATCAGTGACTGTGGAACTCTGATCATCATCTTCTTCTTCGTCTCCGTCTTCTTTTTTCCCTTCTTTTTGTTGTCCAGATCTAGATTCAGATCCAGATCCAGATCCAGTCTCAGAGCTAGATCCAAAACTAAATCCAAATCCAGACCCAGATCCAGAACCCAATTCAATCCATTCATCTCTGACAACCGCGGATTTTCCCTCATTACTCCCGTTGGTCGGATCTCGGACTACAATGAAGTCCTCATCTTCTATATTTGTCCATGTCGAGTTCTCTTCTTCCATTTTATTATTACTATCATCGTTGCCAGTGAATGATGATGAAGGTGGATGTGGAACCGGGGATGCGGATGTTGATGTTGAAGTTAGACTTATACTTGGACTTGGAGTTAGGCCTCGAGATGGATCATTAGTACCGTCGTCATCATCCTCGTCATCACTATCATCATTTGTACCCATATTGGCCAAACAGGGGCAGAAGCATTGACAGACGCCGCCAAAGTTCGACTCGCTTTCAGGTGGGCTCATCGTCGTTTTAATCGTCGTTAGACTTGAAGGAGTCTGAGTTGAAATGAGGAGCTCCGTGGATGCTGGAATAATATTATTATTTGTATCATTTTTTGTACTGTTTTCGTGAATGTAAATCGTCTGAAGTTCTCGGGGTTGGGGTTTAAGTAGGAGTAAATTGTAAGACTTGTTCAAAACTTGAGCTTCCTTTTCATTTACACGGTGAAAGGGATAGATTTCATGGACAGAGTTGGAAATTGAGTTGAAATTTGAGTTTGAATCAGAATCCGAATTTAAATTTTGCTTCAAGTTGGAATTTAAATTTAAATTCAAATTGGACTTTGAGTAAAGGTTGTGCGGAAAAATTCCCAGATCAATCTGATTATTTTCCCGTGTTGACAAAGGCTCACGATTAGCTAATGGAGGAAAGGCTTTGTTCTCAAACGAAGGTTTAATATCATTGTCCTCCTCAAATTCGAATTCCTGCTGTTGTTCCGCGAGTAGAAATTGAGCCGAGGGAGAGTCAGAGTTGGAGTTGGACTGTGGAAAAGAAGGAGATTTGTGGAAATTTAAATTTGATTTCTCCTGCATCTGTTTCTCTTTACTTTCAATTTGTATTTGTATCTGTTTCTGTTTCGTCCCCTCGTCTTGGTCTTTGTCTGCTGTTTGATGAGCCCGTTGAATGGAAACAATTTTGACCAGGGGAACATCTCCATCTCTATCAATATCATCATCAACATCAACATGATCATTGTGATCATGATCATGATGCTGCTGCTGATCCGTTCCTCGAGGACTTGGATTCAAGTTGGGAGAATGATGATAGGAGATGGCGATGGGGCGGCAGCCCTTCCCTTTGCAATCAGCATTTGAATTTGAGGGTGATTCAGCGGGGGACTTTACATTGAAATCACTAACCGCGTAATTATTGACAGCAGAAGGAGAACCAGGAGCGATCTTGTTTCCTTCATCTCTTTGAAGATCCGTATCAACATCAACTTTGGGGCTCTGCTTCCCTTTCCCTTTCTCTGTGTACTTCTCTCTCTCTTTCTCCGCATAAAAATGGTGTGTCATAATCCTTTCATCGCTTTCATCCTCCTCAACTACCTCGTATTCTTTCTCCTCTTGGTTTCGCCGCTCTTCCTTCTGCTGCTGTTGTACTTCATTGGTCTTATTACGAGTGAAAATGGTGCTTTCTTTCATCTTCATCTTGTTACTGTCATCATCATCCTCCTCTGGATACGGATGTGTCTTGTTCCTTCCCTCTGTGTCTTTATCATTATTATTGTCATTTTCATTGTTGGTCGCAGTTGGATAAAAAGATTTGGGGCGGTCCGAGACGACAACATTTTCACCGTTACCTTGGCCATTACTTTGACTCCGACCGAGATAATTTAGTCTCAGTTTGATATCTTGTTGATTTGCTGAGGACTCCTCTTCTTCCAACTTTTGTGCCGCTTCAAGAGAATGTGTGTGGGTGACAGGAGGAGAAAGGGAAAAGTTTTTGTCCTTGTTGTTGTTAGATTTAAAAGCTCTTTGTTTCTCAGCCCCAGAGTCGAACAACGAGACGTTTTCGTTCTCATCTTCTTTTTCATTGCCGTTGTCATTGTCATTGTGATTGGGACTGTCATTGTCGTCGTCGTTTTTCATGTCGCTCTCATTGATTTTGTGCGGGGAGTTTTGTGGTTGGCTGAGAGACGGCCGACGAGCCAAATAGTCATCCGCCTCAGCTTCAGCATCAGCATCGGCATCGTCGTCGTCGTCATCTGCTGCAGAAGGCTTTGGCTTTGGCTTTGGCTTTGAACCACCGCCAGTCGCCTCCATATCAAGGACAGGTACAGCTGTTGACGTTGATTTTGATTTGGATGGCTGGGACAAGTCCGTGTTGACAATCATGAGTCTTTCATCGGGACGACGTTGATGAGTGGAGCGGAGGTCACCACCATTCCATTCAACAGCCTGCTCCGTCGTCGCTGTTGCAAAGTCAGAGTGGGAATTGGTGGTAGTTATTGACTTTACTCCAACAGTCTGTTCCATCTTCTTCGCCTCTTCATTGCGGTTATTCCCTTCAACTTTCATCAGCTCCTCGTCTGCGTCTTGGGTTTCTTCAGTTTGAGACGGCATCTCCTCCGCCCTCTCCGCCTCCTCCCCCTTCTTCTCGTCTTCGTCGTCGTCCTCCGCCGCCGCCACAAAGTCTGTAGCTGAGTCTGAAGACGAGGCTTCCACCATTTTCCTTGCGGTTTCCTCTCCATTCACTACCGGTATTAGCAGAGGTATTGGTATTGGTAAGGTTGCTTCCTCCGTCTTCCATGTATTTTGCTCAGGCTCTTGCTTTTGGCTTACCACTTGAATTAGATTGAAAATATTGCGATGAGTTGAATCATCAGCTATTTCCTCAGCTTTCTCCGGGCCTGGCCGCACGCTCCAAGGACTCCAAGTAGTTTCCATCATCACATTGCCATTTGGTCCGCTCCTACTACTGCTAGTGCTAGTGCTTCTACTACTGCTGGTAGAAGTGGGAAGAGATGGAGAAATAGAAATAGGAGATCCGTATGGTGGTGGCGTTGGTTCGGTTTCTCCAGCCTGCCCAGCTTCTTGAGATTCTTCGCTCCAAGTCTCGCTTATCTCGTCAAAATCTTTCCCATTTTCCTCAGGACTAACTGCGGCTTTCTGAATTTGTGAAGACGACGATGGAGAAGCAGAAGATTGTGAAGAAGCGGAAGAGTCGGGATATTCATGTACTTCCTCCATTCCTTCCGTAATAGCCCAAGACGACGAAGTCGAAGTAGAGGACGCAGAGGAAGAAGAATACAAGGATGAAGACGTAGTTGAAGTAACCATTTCATTTACGCCGTCCTGAGTTGCATGCAAATTCACATCCACATCCATGTTGGAATTGGAACTTGCCTCTCCTTGCCTCTCTTCCTCTCCCTCAACAATCCCCGTTGAGTCATCGACATTGCTATTTCTACGGATTCTCTGGTTAATGCTACGTTTCAAGCGCCTTTTCCGATCTTTTCTGTCGATTTTGTCGCTTTTTTCACGACCACCACCACCATGACGACGACCACCACCAACAAATTCAACAGCTCGTTCATCTACATCTACAGATTGCTCAAGACCCATGCCAACGTCAACGCCAACGCCAACATCATCACCAACATCTACGGCTACAGCTACAACATGCAGAATTTTGCTATCGTTATCGGCATGCAAAAAACCCGTGGTTTTATTCAGTGTGGCATTCCCCAGTTTTTCAGCATCAACATCAGAGTTTGAGATTGCTGTGTAAAAATCCATAATCCATATACATGCATATACGATAATATTGTACTGTAACATAACATAATATAATTTTGGGGGTAAAATACTTGCAAAATACGATATATATTCTATATTCTACATTCTACACCATTACCAACTAAAAACCCATAACATAATATCCGTATAATATAGTTTGCTACTACGGGGGAAAATCATGCGTGATATTATCAACGACAACATCCGTATAAAAATTTGGTCTAGTTATTACTTTACGGTTCAAATTGCAAGAAAATTTATCAAAAGTCATGCATAAAATACACCACGAGTTTATAATATGTATTTAATATACTAACAAGATATATGTATCTACCATGTATAATATTGATGGCTACATAGTCTATCATCTATTGAGTTTTCTACTGTGTAAGCAAAAAAATAAAATAAAAATGATAATGAAAAAGAAATTGAGCGAGACCCACATACTTACATAGTAAAAAAATGGGGAGAATTCAATAATAAAATGGGAATATTTGGTAATAAATCAAGATTTTCACTGCCATTTGCCCAGGGAACTTGACTTTAAGTGGGTTAATGGTATAAAAATTGATTCGAATTTGAATGCAAAATTTCCTAAGACTTTTTTATCATATAGTGTATGTATGCATGGTTACATGATTATACATACGACTTGAAATAAAATTAAATATGGAGCAAACATGGAAGGAATTGAATTTAGGACGAACCTCCAGCGGAAGAAGAAGATGATTTGTCCGAGTGACTTCCATTGGCGGTCGTCGATGATGATGATTGTCTTGAGTCTCTATTGGCGTCACTCACCAGCCTCGTCACCCCTTGGACACAACATTTGGCACTGTCACTCTCCTCATCCCCACCAAAAGGTAATGCACCAATTCCTGCAAGGAAAAAGGTTTCATTATTATAGCGTCATCATCTTTATTAAAATTTTAGCATGATAACAATTAAGACAAAAGCGTTTTTCGTCCGGTTATTAAAATCTACATATAAATTTTATACTTTACTCTAAGGCCCTTTATTTTTGAACATTATTTTCCAATAAAAACTGTATTAAACCGATGCCGCAATGAGTATATACGACGACTTTATTTTTATGGGTGCGTATAACAAAACATGTGCCGTTCCATTCTTTTTATATCTCCGGTCGACTAAAAGCTCCAGCTCAACAAAGAACAAACAAAAATTCCTCCATATAAATTAAAAATGTTAAAATGTTTGCCCATAGGTAAAAAATATCGTATACGGTGATAACTCGCCTACATCTATGAATACACTTTAAGTTTCTATTTCTATTCTTACTCACCCAAGAAAAAAGGAGAGAAAGACAAAACAAAACCGAGTGTGCATGAGTATAAAACTAGTCGTAAATTATTTCACTGGAAGAAAGAGAGAGAGAGAGAGAGAGAAAGAAAAAACAACTTAACTTTTATTTTTAGCCTTTCACTTCCTCTACGCCACAAAAATACGTATATGAATATACATAGGTTTTCGAAAAACTCTCGAGTACATTGATAAGTATACACACATTCATAAAGACACACACACACACCTTTTTTGACGACTCTTTTAACGATCTACAAAGAAAAAGTGAGCGAACAGTAGAGAAAGGCAAACAACTATATGAAGAAATCTAATAATTGATTTTTTTCCTGTCTTTCATTTTTTTCTCTCTCTTCCTTCTCTATTTCTATGCACAGCTTGACAGTGTATAAAAATATTAAAAATTCAGTTATTCATTAGTTTGGTTCCCTGTGTTGGGCTACTACAGTATGTACATGTATTTGTACTGGAGTGGAATGAAATGGTTGTTAAGGTGAAAACTCTTTATTTCTGGTTACACGGGGTATAGTACATGGTTCGTTGTCCTATCAGACAAATCATCAGACGGGCCTATTATGTAAAGGTGAACCATCTACGTAAGCATGTATGTATGTATGTACGTGGGTAGGTGCATAACTAAATTATAAAAGAATTTGATAATACACTCGCATTTACACGTATGATATGCCTATACTTATGTATGTACAATGTATACAGGGTATGCATATAAGTCCGAATATAGAGACTTCAATTAAAGTTCAGGTGATTGAATAATTTACACGACTGCTATTCCCCAAAGCTACGGAATTTCCTCAAGGTAAACTTTCACTCGACCGCTCAACATCAACATGCAGAGTTCAGCATTTAACTCAAGCGTTTAACTTGGCGTCTGGCCCGTCTGACTTTCAGGCCCGCTGTTCGGCTGTGGCCTTTGCCTAAATGCACCTATTTTTAGGTTTGGCTGAACAAAGCCGGCTATACATACATACATACATACATAGTAAAAGTCAAAGTCAAAGTGAGGCTGAAGTTAAGTTAGCACAGCGGAGAAGAGAAGTTTTTGTTTTTAACTGCTCGCTTTTCTCTCACTCGCAATCCCTCTTCTATCTGCCGACTTGTGTTTTTGATGGTTAAAAATTAACCATTTTTTACTACTAGCTGCTTTGTTCGCCTCTCTTCTATTTTTACCAGATTCCTGCATTTTTCATTTCATCTGGTCTATTTGAGTACATATACATTTTTGGTTCAATTTTGCGATTGCATAGGTGCATGCATGTATACATCCTACATACGTATCTGTATATATATGAGCCTCATGCTTTTTGAGGGTATTTTAAGAACCAAAAAAGAGAAAGGGCAAAAGAGCTTTTATTTTTACTTGTGACTTGGCATTTAAATGTAATTTGTATTTTGGTCGAGAATTTTTGTTTTAAACGCTTTTCCCCATATTTTTCTTTCCAGGCTTTTTCATAAATGGCCCCATCTCGATTTGTACATTACACCATGTAATTATGTATGTATGTATGTATACGTACACAAAGAACTGAATAAATGCATAATGTACAGTTAGAGTTACATGATACGTTTTTTTTGGTTTTCTACGAGTTGAAAAGGAGTTTTTTGACAGGCGGACAGCTTTCATTCAGGAAGAGAAAGGAGAGAAAAATCTTGAATATAATATATTTTTTTGTTTCCGCCTATAGTTTGTAAAAGAAGATGATAACTTGGGTTTTTACACTAGAGAGGTTTGACATCAACTAAATTAAAGATTTTTCACTATAGCTCTAGTTGAGTCAACTGAATTTTGCGTACAGAACTAAAAATGTTATAGAAACAGCTTTCGGTATAAAAATTCTGCAATTAAACGTATGTATGTATGCCAAGCCTCGCAAATTTGGATGTTGTGAATGAGAGAAAAGTTTGCACTGACTGAATTCGCCTTTTCCATTTGACGGTGAGTGTGTGTGTGTGTGTGTGTGACTCTGCTTATTCTTCATAATAACAATGTTGACGTCGGGGGATGATACACAGAAAAGGCAAAGTGAGGATCTAGGGGAACAAGAACAAAAGCCCGGGAATCTAACCGAATTTTCTTATGCTGACAAAAAGAGATAAGACGATTTGGAAATAAAGGGAATTTGAGTATATATAAAGAAATTAATGCATTTTGTTCAACTCTCTCTCTCTCTCTCTCCGTCTCTGCCTCCTTTTCTCCATCTTCATCTTTTCCACCGCTCTTTTCTTTTTATCCATCCCTGTCTCCTCTTTCCTTTTCTCCCATATCTCTCTCCTTTCTCTTTTGGTTGGATGCTGTATACGATATCTTCATCTCTTTTTTTGAGGTGAACGGAGCGGATTTGCGTGCTGACTGTTCACATTTGAAAAGAGAGATTATTTTTTTCTTTTGGTTCTTTACTTTTCCCCGAGAATTTTTTTTCGCCTCCTCTCTCTCTCTCTCTCATCGTCATCCTCCGTTCTCCGTTCAAATTCTCGACATTGAATCGCAAAGAATCGCATCACATCACAACGCATCGCCCTCTCTCCGTATTCCTGCTCTTGCTCTACGTTACAGCTGAACTCTCTCCCGTATTTATTTCTTTATTCCCTTTCCCTTCCTCGCTTTCTTTTCTCTTTTTTTTCTCTCTACAGTGTCTCTGTCTCTCGAGTTTGGGAAGCAGGGATATTTGGATCCTTTTGAAATGTGTCTCATTTCAAGTTGGTTGCGCAAAAGAAATAAAAAACGGAGCTGTGTGGGATTTCCACTTTGTGTATACATATATTTATATTATGTGTATACTTTTGCACGGAATGACGACGACTTTTATACTGAAATATCGTATAATAGATCTGTCTAAACACTGAACCACATTAAAAAGGCGGTATATGTAATATGTATATAACATGTATGTATGTATATGCATTAGACATGAATGTATGAAACATAAAATTATATACATAGAACTGTCTGTCTTTTGCCCTTTGCTATTGTCTCTCTGTCTGCGTTGGCGAGATAGTAAAACGTAATTTTACGTTGACTTTTTGACATTCCCTGTTGTGAATGCATAATATGGGTTACATTAGCCGACGGCGGGCCAAAAGCTGTACGTATACCGCATACAGTATAAATGTATGCTTTAAAAGGTTATATGCTCGCATAAAATTATACATGTACACCGACACAGATTCTATCTGGAGAAATGAATTTCAACTTGATTGAGATGCACATAATATATAATACGTATATTCGTATAAAAGAGGAAGGTAACAGAATCTTTGTGGTATGAAGACAAAAGAAGTGAAATAAGTACATTATACATATTAAAATAAGCGCTTTAACTCACCGAACAGAATATTGACTATTAAGGAGACACCGAGAAAGAAAATAAGAACGATGGCCAACGATTTATTGCAGGGCCAGCAGAATCTCTTGACTTTGTACATGCAATCATCTTCATCAGACTTGGAAATGGAACGACCATCACGTAACGACGACATGTTTACCGCATCTTTGTACAGTAAGCTGGAAAAAAAGACAATCATATCATAAGTACATACATACATGCATCATATACTTAATATATAATGACAATCATATTATTATTTCATATCACAAGTTATTTATGGCGATTTATGTAATACGCATTTTAGATTTCTTAGATTTTTTACGGGGAAATTCCTACGCAACCAAACTCTAAAGATATTTTGATTGCGCGATAAGAGCAAAATTTATTATTATTAGGGTAGATGAAAAGGAGGTTGAACAGGTTGAACTGAGTCCATGACATTGAGTCATGGACCGAAAGCCACTGTACCAATTGACATTAGTTTAGTACGCATTCATGTCTCATGTTAACTGTCGAACCTCCATAGGATAGCATACCATAGCATAAATAGCATTTAGAAAAGAATGAGAATGAATGAACATTTTTATTGTAAAAGTATAATATGTATGTAGTTGGAAAAGGAAAAGGAAACTGGGCCAACATTTTTTAAAACGTGGGATCTCTTTCCACTCTTTCCACTTTCAAAATCTCGTCATGGGGGCTTAACATTTGACTCGAAATTTTACTTTTTACATAATAATAATAATACCGGACAAAATCTTGCATAATAAAATATGTATAAAAAATGAAAGGATTCTCCATTTTCTCCATGGCATAAAATGCGCTCATTGTGTGGCTAATGCATTAGGGCATAATGTAATGCAAACGTCTGTTCTCTCTCTCTCTCTCTCGCTCTGATGGTACTTTTGTTAAATGTAAGGATGTAATACGTTGGTCTAATGTGGAGGTAATAGCTGGAGAATAATGGTTAATGGGTGCTCTTTGCTCGTCTTTTCATCTTCCTCCTAGTTATTTCTTTCTCTCGTTCTCATCCACGTTCTACTCTGCTTGTTCTTCTCTGTATCACTCTGTTTTGCTTCCTCGACTCATATATGTATGTATATTCTACATACTCTCCTTGTTGCTCTTTCACTATTTGACGTTGGTTTGGCTGTAGCTTTAAATTTGGCTCGGGATTTGGCTTTTGGATTGGATTACGAACAGCAGCGGATTTGTTTGCTATAAAATTTGTCCAACTCCTTCTCCTTCTTGTTGATTCCGATTGTGATTGCAATGTCGAATATGTACACGTCGTACGCAGAGTACAGAGAAATACGTAGAGAAAGAAAAGAGAGAATGAGAGAGAGGAATCAAGTTGAACTATTAGAATGAGAATGAGCAATTCAGCTCAACTTGAATAGTGGAAATTGAGAGTGGGCAGTCGTACAATGGAATTGAGATGGACATAGACATGGACACGGAGAAGATGGAGATAGCAAACCAAACACACATAGAAAAAGAGAGTCAAAGTCAACGAGACAGAATAAATTACTGTTTAAAATGTCCAGATCAATTTACAATTCACAGTTCAACCCGTTCTTTTACATAGTGCGTATATACACAATGTACATATATTGTGTGTACAGTGTACAGTGGACTTACCTGCTAGATATTTTCTTAGTCGGACTGTTGCTTGGACTGGTTTTGTAGTCGGACGTTGAGTTTTTTGGAGTATCTGAAAGTCATAAAAAACCAGATTTCCACTCAACCAATGAACTCAATTACTATTACTTTCTATTATACTCTATCCTTTTCTTCTTACTGTCTCGGCTTAAGCGCAGCTCAATGTTTGGCTTTGGCTTTTGCTCTGACTTTATGACCACTTGAAACAGTCGAGTTATATTACATTATATTGTAGGGAGAATGACGGTAAAAACTCAAATAAAAAAACCAAAACCAAACATGTAAAATTATACGACCAACACCGAAACAAAAAGCAGGTTCATTTGTGTATATATAATGTATATGTATCTGTATGAATGTACATATACAGATTGTTTGTATATGTCTGGATGTTTGAAAGGGAAAACATGGAAATTTTGTACACAAATAAAAAGTGTGTAATATAATCATAAAAGTGTGCTCAGCTTTTTAACTTTGTAACCATTGTATGTAGACACTTTGTATTAAAAAAATAAAAAAGGAAAAGGTAATAATAATTTAATGCTTAAATGTCTTGAGTCTTGAATTTCCAAACCCTTTCAGGGTGTCTTGCGAGTGTTCACAAATTTACGTAGCTGGTTCTGAGATTTGAAAATTTGGTTGGAGACAGGAATTAAATTTAAATGAGTATAATATGTAAGCATATTGAATTGCATTTGTTTGAATTAAATTGAATTTGCAAGGAATTTTGAATTTCTTAAAGAACGTTAAGCATGTGGCAAAGACTTCCGTTTCCGTTTAATTTAAAAAGTATTTTTTATTCAAATGCCACGTATGCACATGTACAGCAAAATTGTGCAAAAGGGATCATAAACGTAAATTAATTCTTTTATGCTGTACATGCCTTCCTGATTCAGATTCTCAGACTCAGTTCTCCATACATAATATTTCATATTTAAATTCAAGTGAAAATCAAGGGTGCAGATACAATTTTGGAAATCATTTCATTTCCTCACCCTTTCATTTACTAGATACATACGTTGTAGCAGTGTGCACTGGTCGCTTCAATTCGATTCCATTCGTTTCGACTCAATGCAATTCAATTTGATTCAATTTATTTTAGAGGTGGAAATTCAAAACTTTCTTGGCGTCCCCTCCGATGATGAAAATGAGGGAAACGATCATGTATGTATAAGGCATGGAAGATAGTTGACAGGCAATAGGAAGAAATATACACGCATGATTCTGAATCCAATGCATTAAATTATGATTAAACGAAAACTAAGGTGGAGGAGAAAGTAAAAGTGAAGTAGAATGAAAGGAATGGATGAACCAAGGTGTTGGTCGTGATTTTATAATGTGTATTATGTAGTATCAATATCAATCTTAATATTTAGTGCATATTATTATATATCCATACATCTTGTATATATGTATATAGGTGTATATTATTCTGTTAGGTAAAGGGTTTACCTTGGGGGATGTATATCTTTCCGCCGCTCGTGTGCATCACAAACTGATCGATTAGGTTATCATGGTTACCAGTATGATTGACCAGCTTTCCATTGGAATTGATATTTCTTTTCAGACTATTCAATTTCCCCGACGCCGTCGAGAAATCTAGGTTTCCACCCATTAATAATCCACCTACAAAACATTCAAACATTTGTGAGATTAACTCCTTACTGCAAACCACAAGCTGCGCGTATGAGTTTTTCCAAGATTCAGTATTAGAACCAAGGAATAAAATTATTGCATTATTCTTTAGCGCCTTTTGAAAATTGTCATAGAATTGCATACCATTTTGAAGAGGCAAGGCATTTTGATTTGAAATGGGAAGCTCTGAGTCAGTCAGTGTGGCATCGGAGGCATTGTCCGAGGTTGGACTATCACTAAGACCATGACTGGCATTTCGACCCAGGTAAGGTTGTTGGTAGACAACGGAATCTGTACATGAAAATAAATCAGTTTATAATCTCTAAATGAAGAACCTTCAAAGTTTTCAAGCTCCATTTTACAACAACAATAAAAGTAAAAGACTTACCGGGTGTTTGGTAGTGACCTCCTGAGCCAGGAGAAGGTCGCGAGCGACTTCTTCTCAACGACTGGCTGTTGAGGTGGGGTGGGATGTTGTGAACGTTTTGAGGAATCATGGGTAGTGCGTGTCGTTGGGTTGGCGGTGACTCTTCCTCTCCATCCCCGTCCGACCCACTCTTGCGATGTCGGTCCCGATAGTTCAATATATCTTCTCCCGAACCCAAGTGGTAGCTGGGGCCAGCATACCCGACTCCGGATCCTGAACAAGGCAAACAAAAAATTTATTATTTTGCCTATATAAAAATATCTCAATCGTCAAACTTTTTCCTGGTTCTTTCTCCAAATTACTTGCACGCTTTCAATATACTCACACCTCATACAGTACTCAGTTAGGTAAAAAAAGTGAATCCTCTAAACAGAAGACTGACCATCATCTATCTTTTTTCCTTACTTCCGTTTTTTCCCCAGTAGAAAAACGTAACGAACCAAACTAAAACCAAACCAAAGCAAAACCTTTCTTTTTTTTTCTTTTCCCTGCTCCAAACCCACAACTTCTAGCTGCAGATTAAGCTAATCAAATTGAACTTGAAAGAAGTGTCGAAAAGAAAAGAAGAAGTGGGAGAAAAGTTTTATCTTCGATAACGAACCTCAAATAATCCACATACACAAAACCGTATCAAACTGTACTGTATACACATACATTATACGGTATATGATCGAAAAATTCGTACATATGTTTATATGTTATACAGACGGTATAATATAAAAAGTTTCGTTCCATGTTTTATATTGAATTTCCTGCTCCTTCTCCCGTGCATAATATTTTTTTCCAATTTTGACATTTTTCTCTCCCCCCATTTTTTCGAGCCTCTCTCACCATCATCTTTTCTCTCTACAATGCTCATTTCATTTCGTTTCATTCATTTCCTCGTTGTCTCCTCTCTTATTGTCTCCTTCCCTCATATTTTCAAGTTGTATGATAGAATTTTTGTTTTAAAAAAATGGGGGAAGCCAACGAATCAAGGAAATTCATGCACAAAGGAAATTTAGAAGCGGGTGCATTATTGCCATTGGGTGTAAAGTGTGAAAGCGTCAATTTGGTGATTTTACACCACACAAATGCACAAATGCACAGACACACACACACGCATGCACATGCATGCTTCATACATACATATGTGTGCATTGTATGCATATATACATGTGCAGATGAAATTGTCAAGTCATGGAAAAATCCTCTTTCTCTCCCTTTCACAGTTTAGTGACGATGAGTCTTTTTTATCCTTTATATTATATAGATTTAGATATACATTATGTTTCCCTCTGTCGAAATTGTCAGTTTCAAGTGCTTTGTATTGTCAAGGTTCTTATATTTCAATTCCCCCGTTTCACACATGGTCCCTTGCCTTTCTTTCCTTGTCTTTGTTTTGTTTCTCGTCTTGTCGTGTTTTGTCTCGTATACGTATAGCTTTTTAGTCGGTCTACTTTGCCCATCAGCTTTTGACGTGATACTCGCCATTTTTATTTTCCCTTTCAAATGCTCATTTGATGTTGTGGAGAATTTAAGAAATTCCACAATTTTATTACCATCCTCGTCGAATTATATGGATGTATGTATGTTGTGTGCATAATATATTTTGCTTGGCTGGAATTTTGGATTGAAAGATTTCTTCGCCACACAAACCGCAGCTACAATACATGTCGACATTCAAATACAAATGATATGCACACAACTAGTGGTGTAGTCAACAGAAAGACGATTTAAACCGTCAAAATTGCCCATGTTACTACTTTATATGTAGAAAATAAGTAGTTTGCACAGGTAAATTGTAAATTTTCGAGAGAGAGTGAGAGAGAGAGAGAGAGAAAGAAAGAAAACACATGCAACTTTGTTTGTCCAAGATAATACCGAATGCTGAATGTTCATCGAAGTTTGTTTGTGCATATGTTACTTTTTCCCCTCTCTTTCACCTGTACTTTTAAAATGAATGTATGTATACTGAAAATTCGAGTATTCTATTAGCCGATATTAGTATGCAACACATGTCAAATGGACAGATTATCGTGTTTACAGCCGTAATATTGTATGTATGTGCATACTCGTTTCAAATCTCCAGAGTAGACGATCATACTCATGTTGTCTCCTATGGTATTGTATGTACTGATATATTGCTCGGTATGGTATGGAAATTTGTAATGTAGTGTGCAATTGTATGTACAATCACCGTGTAAACTGAATGTGTACAGTGTACAGAGATTTCATTTGCAAGTGTTGACGACTACAACAGACAAGATATAGATAACCGTGGAAGATGGAACTACATATCAGTATACCCACAGCGCAAAGAGGCACGAGGGAAAACCAGAATCAGATCCACAACCAGAACCAAAACCAAAACCAGCAAATACATACACAGCATATGCAGATGCATGTGTGAAATGTGAAATCACAGCATGTTTCGCGCATAAATGTAAGTGTCATGTATCAATTCTATTCAATTCCATTCAATTCTTCGCCTGTGTGTGTTTCTTTGACTCGGTGGGATTTGCCTGTCTATGTTAAATTCATAATGACAGAAACGTTGAGACTTGAGATGAACATGACGACGCAGAGTTGCAGTACGAGTCCGTGTTTTATACACAAAACACATACATATATATTTACCTAGACGTGGATAAAACAGTGGTGGACAGTTTGTGTCCGCAACTGCAAATGCAAGTTTTGATTCACCTTTGTAAGGGATTTGGTCTGTTCTCAAGCCGCAAAACCGCAAATTTGCCAGCAACACGGCTTGATTCTCCGTCAACACTTGTCAAATTCAAAAAGTATCTGTATAGAGAGGGAGAATATTTCGTTCAACAAATCGTCAACATCACAATCGAAATCAAAATCAACGCTGGCCATAATCTCACATTTTGCGGTCACTTCTGACAATGATATAGAAAACAATTATGCACTTCAATTACAGGAGTTTTGTGTATACAGTATACAGTAATAAGGATTTTTTAAAATGACCCTGCATTTCAAATCTCCAAAGAAATTTTGTTTAGATTTCGTTGCTAGCAAAATGAGATGCTGATAAAAAATTGTAAAATACAATCTCCGGATAAATAACTCCGATTTTAAGTGCATTAAAATGGTAATACCTGTGAAATAACTAGATTGAAATGAAAAATGGCAAAGGCAAAGGGAAGGAAGGAAAAATCCAGTGCAATTTAATATTATTATGTTGGTACTTTGTATGTATGTCGTATGAAATGTCCATATGTGTGCAGCTGAGTTTCAAACGAGTTTTTCTCCAGTTCTTTGACTTTTTCGTGTTGTAAAAAGTACACAACTTTTTTTTCTCCCTTTTGCCCATTTCTAAAGACCTTTTGCTGTACTTTGCAAACACAGACTTTTCTTCCCCATAGATTGCACTATACACAGATTGCTATGTAGAAAAATATGCCTATACAATGAATGTAGGAAGAGTCGGACGCGTGACGACTTTTGTATAAAAGAGGGGAAAGCATCTAGGAGCAAAGCCAGACTGAAAAGCAGAGTCTTTTTCTGTATTCAAACTGCTTGTACGTACATACATATATATATATCTACATACGGACCCAAATCCATATCGAAATCCGACTTTTCTTGACATTTTAACCCAATGCAAGAACTTTCTTTGAACTTGAGTGATCCTTCTTCTACTCTCTTTTTCGTCCCCAGCTCTTCATTTTTCCTGATTGAGATCAACCTAAAAATACGAATTCGAGTACAAATGCGAATAGGAATAGAAATAGGAATACGAATGTGAACAGGAATACTTATTTGATTTGGAATTGCTATTTCAATCCCGTGGAGCACATTAGATTTTCCTTCATAAGTAAAATAAGGCCTTACTCCATTTCCCAGGGCTTCATCTATTTATATGTATGCTTGACTTGACTTGACTGGCCTTGCTTTGCCTTGCCCTGCTCTTCTTTGCTTTTCTTTGCCCTGCCTTTGCATTATAAATATGTGTAAACACACTCGTACTCACTCTTTTTTTCATTCCCTGTGTGCATTGATTCGATTCCTTTTAATTATTTATCTCTTCGTTAATTCTTCTCACGCAGTTTAACTTTGGAACTTTTTGAGTCAGCTTTCTTCCACAGGAAAAGCCCAACTCCAACTTCAAATCCAAGTCAACAGTCCCACTTTTCCAACTACATATAATCTTGTTGGCTCCAAAGTTTTTTTTTCCAAATTATATGTACCAACATATGGGGACAGGGGAATTAACATGGGGACTTGAAGCTATTGAAGTACATTATCCTAGTTTTGAAAAGAAAAGGAGCAGCTGGTGCTGAAAATTTTTGAGATTTATGTCAAAGATAAACTACTTCATTATTTGCAGAAAGTAGACCAGAAAAACGCCGAGTAATACATATTAAAATTGTTGCAAAAACAGAGAGCAAAAAGCTTGGTAAAAATTATGAATAATTGGACTGCTTTGATAAATTTCCTTTGAATGACATGGATGTGATTGAAAGGAGGGAAAAAGTCGATGGGGAAAAGTAAAACCATGGGCTTTGGATTTGAGTGATATTATAGATTCTATTCATCATTCATCATCACGGATTTGAATGGCAAGTCAAAGCCAGAGTCAGAGCCAGAATAAGCGTCAGAGTCAAAGTCAACGCCAAACTAAGCTGATTTTCTACCCTCCAACTTGAAGATTTCTCGCTGCTTTAGTCTTATGCAGTATAGTGTACGGAATGTATTATACAGGATACGTTGAAGATGAAGAGACAGATTAGACATTTAGACCTTTCTCTTCTTTCTTGATACAGCTCGATCGTTCTTCTACTTCCCCATGATGTTGTAAATATATAAAATTAGGGGAGAGCGAAGACTGGGAAAGAGACAGAGACAAAACTCTGGTGCTGTCTGTTGCAAATTTAAAAGTAAGTTGTAAGAGTGGCGTGAAGAGCTGTGAAAGCTGATATCTGATATTATTAAATAGACAATATGCACAGTATGTACACCCCGCGTAAACATAGATGCATACGTACATACATGAAGTTGAAGGGGAGGATTTGCTCTCTGGAAAGAAACTGGATAGTGATTGTGACTGTGATGGATGGTTCCAGCTTTTCTTTACAGCCTTCAGAATTTCGAGCCTTTTGCTGGTTTTCTCTCTATATCTATATATATATTTGCTGCATTTGCTTTGGAGGAAGGAGAACGTGGCAAGAATTCAAATGTACAGACGCCATAATACGATTTTCTTAGGAAGGGTCGAATCTAATGATTAAAACTCATTAGATTAGTTGCGTCCTCTTTTTCCCCTGACTGTGCCATTATTTCCCTTAATCCTCCTCTTTTCTCTTTTCCTTTTCTTGGCTCAAATAGTTTCTCACAATTAGGGAGGCTGGCCAAACGAAAAAGAAATTTTTGATACTTCAGTTACTTGTACTGTAGACACAAAAACTCACGGCTTCTCAGAAAACCTCTGGAATATTTATTTGTGACGTTAATTCATCTCTTCAAATCAATGGACACTTAATCCGTCTTTCTCTAGCGCTTACTTTTGCTGACACTATGCACAATGCTGTGTCAGGCTCTTGCGTTTGGGCTGTTCCCCAAGCAAAAAATAACGATATTTCAAAATCATATGAATTCCAAATGCCACAGGTCTAGTATTTCAATATACATATCAAGGAAGAATGCCAGCTAGCTATATACATGTACCAGCTTTACTGGTCAATATTCATCATCTACTTGATAGTGATGTCAAAAAGCTACGGTCCTAAAGTAAAATAGTAGTATCTGAACAAGCTGAGGGCACAGGCTATGGGATCCTGTGATGAATTCCTATAAAATCAGTAAACTACAGGCCAATTTTCCTATTCCCTAGTCTTCCACTTGCTGTTCGTGTACGGGTGGCTCAAACACCATGCACCATGCACAATGCACATGTATGTCATTTAACGAGCGATGTTCGTATTTCGTATTCCTTTCCGTATCCGTATTTGGGCTTCTTTTTCTATTTTCCCCCAAATTTCTATTTCGCCCTGATTCTGGTTCTTGCCCTCTTCCTTCCTTGTCTCTGATTCCATCCCCAGCTCAACAAACAAAGATGGAATAAAGAGATTTCAACAAAGTGTGAATCCATTGGGGACTCTCCAGTCCACAGTCCATACGAGCATTCACCCGCGCTGGAGAAAAGAAGAGGAGACAGGAGACAGCCTTCAAAAACAAAAACTGGCTTCATTTTCCTCAGCCCCAGAGTTAAGTACAGTTACATCTTCCTTCCCCTCATCTTGTCAGTTTCCCTACATTTTATTTCTATTGTCAGTCCTGCATATGGAATATGGACCAATGCAAGGAAGGGCGAGGCAAGGCAAGGCAAGGGCAAGCCAGAAAGTTGAGTCAAGTAAAGTTGATCCAGCAAAATATTATAGAAATATAAGCCTCGCTATTAATTTTCAACGCAATTACCTCGATATGTACGTTTCATGTGTCACGTCTTATAAATGATATTTATATTTTGTCCTGTGTATGTGTGTGTGTGTGTGTTTCTCGTGTGTCTGTTTCCCTCCCTTTTTCTACATGTCGACTCGGATTTCAATCATAATTGAACATTTATTCCGCGCCCGTGACTACTCACTCATTCACTCATTGAATCCTTGTGTATTGTATATATGTATGTATGTACTTATCAAGGATTCGGCCTACGCTATAAACATGATCCCTCTTTTTCTTATTTTACTCCCCCTTTTATGGGGTACAATTATTTTTTCCTCGTTATTATTAAGAATAAAGGGAGGATGAACAGCTACAAATTATGTACAATGATGAATACTGTGCATCTCATATTTTAATGACTTTTGCTCTCGTTTTAAGCTTTGAACTCCTACACAGTCATCATTAGGACGGCATTATATTCACAAAAGTATTACCAAAAATAGTATTTTTTCTCACAAAACTAGGATGTTTGTAAATAGTATTTTGTACATGAAAAAAGAAACTTGAGCAACGAGCCTCTCCATATAAAACCAAAACTCATTTTTAATTTTCTAACCAAATGCTAGTTGGTAAAAATGTGCAACAAAGTGAAAAACGTTTACCCTCGTTAATTTATTTACAGCATAAAAATAATTGAATCAGACATTTCGATAAAATTATCAACATGGAGCTGTCGTAAAAAAATATTCTTTAAAAAAATCGCCATCATAATTTATTGCATGTAATTTAGTTTAAATTTGAAGAATATGAGGACCGAGTATATAATAAACCGTTTTCTTTGAAGATACAGTTAATAGCTGAGGGTGATGGAAGAGATTGTTTGGGGAGAAAGAAATATTCAACAGTCAAAGTCAAAGTTGGAGCCAAAGTCAATGCATATATTTTGTACATAATATAATATCTTTCCACAATATTAGTATGTACGCTTGCATATAACCATACATACCAATATTGTACTTGGATGCTGTACTGTATACTGTATTCATTTTTCCATAGAAAGGAAAAAAATGAAAGAGAGCGAAAAACGGGAGTAAATAACATTTAACTGACAATCTGTCAGATAGGGCCAAGTCATAGAGAATCTATGAGGTTACCTCGTCGGCCTCTGTTCTCCTTCATATTCTGAGGCTATTCATAGAAGACTTAAATTATTATTCAAAGATTTTTATCCGATAGAAGACAATTTAGTCTATCTCTCCCAGCCACAAGACCCAGACCCAGACCAAGGCCAAAACCAAAACGTAAAGCAACGGCAAAAGTAAAAGCGCCGTTGCATGTACAATGTACAACCTAGGGTAGACTGCACAATATCTTATATGCATACAATGTATCTTTATATTATGAATGGAAAATGTACATTGTACATATATCAGAGCATCGTAAAAGCAATATGCATTATGTGTACATAAGACTGTAGTGAAAGAAAACGAGAGATAGAGAGAGAGAGGGAGTCTATTTGAAAAGTATAAAAAGAACCATGGCTACGTCTCAGCGTATATTTTGGAGTGTATAAAAATCGTAAAACATGCTTTTACTATTAGTGTGCAGGAAGGCGAACCACACGAATCTGGTACTTGGGGTGAAATCTACGAGTGTTTTACATTACGGCTAGCTAGCTTCTCTCTATTTCGCTTTCTATGTATTTTCCTCAAAGAAGCAACTAGACTCTTTCACTCTCTCGCCCACTCTTCCGCTCACTCCTCTTTTCCCCTTTCCCCGTCTTCAACAGAAACAGAGCTAGCCTTCATCCTTTCTGAAATACCGTACACATACATACAAATGCAATACATACACATACACACACACACACTCAACAGTACCAAGTATCTAACTACAAGTATGCGGAATATGACGGCTTGATATGGAAACGCACAGGCATAAAATTCTGATGGATCTAACGAACAGTCAAGGGAAGGGAGCAGAACAGTACATTACAGAGAGCGAGGAAGGGGGAAGGGAAGCATGTGAAAGGAGGGAGATTCGTTTTTAACAAGCCTCGGGGAGAAATGTCATAGAAACGCATTAAGAATTTTTTGATCGAAACTACGATTAGCCACATTTATCCGTAGATTTGAAAATAACCCTTTTCAACCAATATTACGGAAGTTGGGCATATATTGTATGTAGAGTAGATTGGATTAAACAACTTTTTATAAAGAAATAGATTTAATTTATTTTCTGTAATTTTCTATATTGATCTGCATATTTTAAAAATACTTGATGCCTGATAAAGTTTAATGCTATTCATGTAATATATATGTTGCACAATAGTTGCAGTTATAAACTAGAATTTCTTGAGAAAGGAGTAAATTAAACAAAAGTTGATGCCTTACGTATTACGTATAGATGCACAACGTTTCCTGATTTCCCATACACAAACACGAGAGGAGTAAAGTGAAAGTGATTGAGAGTTGAGAGGATTTTCGTTTTAATTTGACGATGTTTGACTCCTTCAAGAGGAGAAGTTAAAGTGCAATGACGATGGAAATTGAGCTACCTACGCAGATCAAAACAGGTACTATTACTCCATGTGTACACTGTACAATGTTCAACTTGCACACAGTATTTCTACTCATATTCCTATTTCCACGGAGACTCGGGCGAATTTTTTTCAGGCCCATCCACATCCACCAAATGTTTTATAGATAGACTTTTTTTTCCTTTCCTCTTGACTCCATCTCAAGTCAACTC
>JAQIVE010001271.1:0-26204 GCA_034698285.1 Sminthurinus bimaculatus
TACCTACTCGACCAGGTCTATCACTCTGGGTAGGTCTCATTTCAAACTCGAGGGGACACCTGGGAAATGTCCCTTGTTAAATTAAAATAAATGCAAACTGCAGGTAGTACTTACTTATTATTACTACCAATCTGGCAATGACGTTAGACGTTTTACTGAAATAGTGGCGCCTGATTTAAATTTAACACCATAATATTTTTTCATGATTTATCCGGAATCCGAATTCTTTGTCCCTTTCTGAACTGACGACTGACGACCCTTGAACCTTTTATTCAAGTTTTAGATAGCTTTAACTGTATTACTTTTTGTGTTGTCCATTTTGATATTGTTGTCAAGTGTGAACCATGGCGATTCTCCGACCACCCAGCTACTTTTTCCTGACAAAAGCTTCACTGGTACGTACTACATACTACATACTTACTTATTACTTAAGTTTTAAGCAATTTAAGCCATAAATAAAAATTGGAATTTAAAATTCATAATTCATAACTTATAACATCACTTTAGCCAAATTACCTAAATAATCCAAAGTAATTGTGTAAATTATCATGTGTAAGAAGTACGAAAAGGTTTTTATAATTGTTCATTTTTTATAATTTAAAATGGCCCTTATTTTGTGCCAGGTGTTGGGAGTGATTTTGGTGGTGTCCTCCTCCCTCGTCCTCGACGTGTTGACACGGTATTACTGTCCAAGTTTCTGTCCTGGATGGAAGGACATGCTCGCCTCTCAATCCCTGGCCATTTGCGCCGGAAGTGTACAAATTATATTCACCGGCTTCATTCTATTTCAAGGAGTGAGTTCCCTTTATTTATTTATTTACTTACTTTTTGAGTATTGGGTATATATATAATTGATTATGTTAGCAAATTTATTTTTTGACGAGTTCAACTTTGATAATTTCTTTTATATAAATATTATGCATTATTCCCCTTTAAATTTTGAACCTTTTGTTTAACCTTTAACCTTTGATTTTGTTACATAATAGGTGATGAGAACTAGATTGTGGCAGATGGTCCATGTTCTGATTTGTCTCTTGAGCGTGACTGCCTTCTCTCTGGCCGTCTACAGAAATCAAGATTATTCGTATAACAAGGGCGTTTTGTGGAAGGCCGGGTTTTGTATCCACTGGTGCTCCAGTCTCATCCTCCTCATCCTCTCCTTCTTCAGCAACAACGACAGTAATAGAAACGCCTCATCATCCACTCCAACTGCATGAGTTACTTACTTAATTACGTATTTACTTATCCTCCAACTTTTTGACTATTTTGTTTATGTTATACATACTTGTATGTATGTATTATATTATGAGCAAAGTAAGTAGAAGTATCAACATTTTTTTTTCTTCGGTTATAACTTAAAGTCTAGAAATTTATTTCGGGTTCTTAGATAAATGAAAAGGTTTTTTTATTAAATATAAGCATAAGTACTATAGTAATAATTTATGATGGACTGTTTTGTGACCATGCACTTATATTTTTTCTCCAGACTTTTGCTAAGTGAAGATAAAGTTTTGCTCATTTTTTGTTTAATGTTAAACTACTACTACTGCTATTATATAATTTAATGCTTAATTCCTCAATACTTTTTGGAAAATATTCTCCTAAATGAGTTTTTATTTTTTATTTTACTTCAATACATTTATAGTTAGTATATACTCGTACTTACAAAAAAATTTCAGAATCAAATCCAAATGTACTAAAAATGTGAGGACATTAAAAAGTTTTACTTTAACTATAACTAATTCAGGAGAGAGTAAAATACTCATTCAAAATTTCACATAATAGCAAAGTTCTCAAAGCCATTAAGTATTTACTTTAATCATAAACATTTATTTCAATTCTCGCTGATTTTAGTCTAAAATTCCCAAAGAAGTTGTTGGAAGATAAATGCTAAATGCTAATGTTGCCCTTACGAAGGTTACATCAAAAATCATAAACTTCCCCAAATTAAGGACCCTTTAAAATCTTCCAAAGTTAAATATTATTTAAAAGCATCCCTTTTCATAATATTTTCAAACATTTCTTTGGTTTCCATCGGAACCAAAAAGCATCACCAAAACTTAGTTTAATATGAACTTTGGTTACTTATTCTTGAGATTGCAAAAACGCATGGATCACGTATCACCAAATTTCAAGCGAAAATCATCTGTATTTTAGCAGCTTTTCCAACATTTTGCTTTTATCTGGACGCTTCACCACCTCGCAATTTGGCGATCCTTTTCAAAATCTGTTAAAAAATAAAAAAGGTTAATTCCATTATTGTGGTTCCTTTATTAAAATGAGAATACGAGAAAATTAATTAGGTAGATTAAAGAAATTCGATTCCAAATTCAAACCTGACTCCGACGTTCTGTTGGCGCGAGAATTTTTTGCGTTGTGAGGTCATCCAACTGAAGAAAGCGCCCGGTGTTCTCCGATTCTGGGTTTACTTTTCCCGCTACAAAAAAAAACCACAGTCAATGTACGACATCTATTGGCGGATTTCTACAAAAAGTTTGCTCGACTTACCTTCAACATGGGCGGGCTGGAGGGGACAAAAGAAAACGTCCCTTTTATTATCGCAAACAATTTGACACAACTGGCTCCCGTTGTCCGCGTGGGTCAAGCTGACGTCGGAATAAAGGCGGATAAAATAACCCGGGTAGTTTGACCGCAGCCTTTTGATGTTCTCCTCCATTTCCCGGTACATGACACTTCTGGTACCCGCCGTTCCATTGAACGCCCCCATAAAGTAAGTAAAGCTGACCACTTTGTGACCCGCCAAATTCGCCTTTATGCTGCAGCTTGACCTCCACCCCAAAAACTTTGACCTTTTTTGACCGCTACTACGTATACGGTCGTCAAAAAACTTTAAAATCATTTCCAAAATTCCATGAAAATTGAACCTATACATTCATCTACATATATACAGTTTACATACGTTTGCCCCTTGAATGCGCTGCCGACACACTTGCAAATTTCCCGCGGTGTGAGCGCGGCGGCTTCTTGTACAAACTCTTCTTCCCGGGTCAAACTGGTTCGTTCAATGTACACTCGTTGGACACTGCTCTCGCGATAGAGCTGCGCCAAACTCGCGCATACCAAAAGGAAGGCGAGCGCGGACGCGGTGGACCACAAAATTATAAATTTTCCATTATTTGGGGGGTCATTTTTAACCGACTCTTCCCCGTCGCCAGTGGGCTCCTGGTGTTGCTCTGGAATCGGGTCCGTCATTATTATTGCGCCCTTGTTTGGCGTCTCCATAATTTTTGAAATTTTAAAAATTGAACCTCAAATTTTCAGTGTCTATTTTTTTAATTGTAGCATTTGAATTTGTTATTGTTGCGGGTGGTGGCGGTCGTCAATTTGGTTCAAGGGGAGCGCAGACAACAGAAAACATGCAAAACAAGCAATACAATAGCATGTGATGAAACTTGGCTGTTTTTCTGTTATTGTTGTCTGTATTACCTAACTGCATTACTCGAGCAATCATCAGTTCAACAACCAACAACAATGAACGTGCATTGTTGTGCCCGCGTCTCTCGTATCAAAATACCAACTCTTTATTCGTATTGATTTTTGATTAGAAAATGCCGTCGCACAGTTATGATGGGCAAAAGCCGCCATTTTGAAATTATTAATCCATTTAATAATGCAAGAAGACCGCCGGTCTGTCTGTCCGTCCGTCAGAATTGACGAAATTGACCTGACTGACCAGAAAAAACGACCAAAATCATTTTCAAAAGCAATTAAAAGTCTTAACTTTTATCGACCAATTTTTTTTCAGTAATAAACCTCCAGAGGTCACCTAATGCCCCTTTTTTTGGGCCCCTAAAAAATTTTACGTGACCCGACCCCACGAAGCCCTTTTTAGTTTTTAGTCTTAAACTAATCCCTCTTTTTTCTCGTCTTCATGCCTTTAAAAGAATTTGTCAAAAAAAAATTTTGGGCTCGAATTTTAAATCCTAAAAGAGGGATTGGGCCGTTTTTTAAGCCCCCTCCCAAATAATTTTATAATCTGGCATCATGCGTCAAAACTGTCATAATTTTTTTCCTGACGCAAGTTGCATCAGGACAACAAAAAAGATTGACGTCAAGTTCACACTCGGACGTAATCAACGATAATGGATTGACTATTTTCGATTACCTATAATCTATATCAGCCTTTTAATTAACCTCCAATTTTCGTGTACCTATAAAAAGGATCAAATTGCACTCCTGCTCATCAATCCCTAACTTTTTTTACCATATTTAACTCCTTCAAAATGAAACTAAATTCGACCCCGATTTTTGTGACCTTCATCTTGTTGGGGTCACCCTGCGCCCTTCTTGCAGCCATAATTTGTCCCCCCAACAACAGTACCAACGGCTGGTGGTGTGAAGAGAGTGGGCATCTCCAGTTCCAGTGGAAAAATCTGACCCAGCAGAACATCACTGACCTGTTTGACGGCGTCTATGACCTCAGCCACGATGACGTGTCAAATGACCTCATCAACATCACCTTGATTATTGATTCGACCCCTCTAAAAACGCTGGACTTGACCCCCCTCCTCGGCTTCCGGATATCCATGTTCCTCCTGTCGAAGAACGACAACCTGACCAAAATTGTGGGGCCCACGCCCCCCTCGAATTCGACCAAAAGAAACACTTTAGAGCTGGCCAACTTCCAGCTTGGCAGCGTCAATAGTCAGGGGATCGACGTTGACCTCACCGACCTTTTTAAGGCCGCGGGGCACTCCCTAAAAATCCTGGATGTCCACAACAGTCTGGTCCAGTCCTCTTTTCTCCAGGGACTTTCCTACCTCACCGGCCTGCAGTATTTGCAAATGCAAAGCAACGCCATCTCCCGGCTGGATGGCGGGCAGCTAAAGTCGAATCAGTTAAGGAGGGTGGCATTTGACGGGAATCGAATCAGCGGGATTGGCGAGGGGACCTTTGACCTCAACAGGGTGGATTCGGAGTTGGTGGACACGGAGCTGGTGATCAGTTTGGCGGGTAATAAGTTGACGGATGGGAATATCCACAGCAACCACGGGCTGTCTTCGGTGGGACGACCGATTCGCTGGATTTTAAGGGGTAACAATTTCGTCTACATTAGCCAGGACAAGTTTGAAACGTTTTTGTATGCGGATCGGAATAATACCCTGGTTTTGAACGAAAATCAGTTTATCTGCGACTCCAGGATGAAGTGGCTCAAGGACGCGAGGGCGCTCCTGGAAAATCGGGTATTGGGGGTCGACTGTATCAATGACCCTGGGCACACCATTTTTACCACGGATTTAGTCTAAATTTGAAATTTTGATTTAAAACATTTTGTAGATACATATGTACAAAATTTTAGTTTACATTTATTTTTGTAAAAAAAGTTGAACAGAATTTAGTAAAAATAAAACTGATATCTTTTACTACAATATTTATAAATAAAATCGAGAATCCAAGCAATCCACTTCTTCCATTATCATTAATACTTATAAATTTTGGCTCATTTTTCAAAATTTTTGAATTTCCGAAACTTTTTGGCGAATTTTGCAAAATTATTCAAATTTTGTAGTTTTTTAGGACTTTTTGACGGAATTTGGTGACATTTTTCAGCGACATTACACCAAAAATCATTTGGCGCTAAAATTGGTCATATTGCGCAGAAAATGTGTAAATTGTTGCTAAAATTGATCATTTTTGTACATGAAATTTGTAAATTGTAGCTAAAATTGATCATTTTTGTGCATAAAATTTGTAAATTGTTGCTAAAATTGATCATTGTTTTTGCATTATTTACACAAAATTTTGCTGTCTGTACAATTGTACAATGGAAGTTTACAAGTACCTACATTTTATTTCGCTGTGCATTGGAAAGACGGCAAGAAGTGAATTTTTTTGAGGACCCTCCAAAACTAGTTTTGGCCAAGACAAAACTGTGTGTGAAAACGTATGCAAATGGTGAGATAATTTCATCTGCTTTTCATCTTATTAGGCAAACACATAATGCAGAGAATTCGCGAATTAATTTGTTAATTAATCACGAATTAGAGTCAGGTATTTATTGTTGTAAGTTCTTCGTATCGTTTAATGTATCTAAATTGCAAATTTAATAATTGCACTTGGGCTTCTTTCCTTTCCACGAAAAATAATTAATGAATCAATGTCATGAAATTTTTTCATCGTTCATCATTTTTTGCCCCCATAATTTAATGACAGAGTCAACCGGCCAATTAATTCTTTATGGTTTTGACCCACGGAATAATTTTTTCTTCCTCCCTTTTGCCAGCAGCTTGCGCGGTTTACGTGAAAAAATGAATAAATGTTAACTTGATGAATTCAAAAACGAAAATTCAACAATTTTTTTTATTAGACAATAAAACAATGGGATTTTTAATACACTAATTAGTACGCTGTCATCGCACTAAATCCTGCCCGCCGCTGCTCCCGCTGCCAGTTGAGTGGACGTAACAGAAGAGACAAAGTCGCGGGTTTTTCCACTCCCGCCCGCCCAAAACGTGGAAATCCCGCGTACCACCGGTGTATCGGGACGCGGCCAAAGAGGAGCCCAAGGCGTTACCAAAGGCGGCCGCCGGACTCAAGGGCGGTTGCTGCATCATCAACATGGGTTGAATGGTCTGCGGCGGCTGAACTGTCATGTGGGAAACGGCGGGCTGAGGGGCGACCGCGGGTTTCATGGGCCACACCCCACCATCTCCGTACACAGGTGGATGCTGTTGTTGGGCATGAGCTACGAAACTGGAACCATTGGCAGCTGTTTTATCGGAGCAAAGCTCCGTCCACCGGGGGTCTCGACAGGTCAAGGTCACGGGGTCAAAGACGTGACCCGCGGAGCAGCTGTGCTCCCGTCGCCCATCGTCACATTTGCAGTAGTTTTTGGTGCAGATCCCTGCGGGTTTTACATAATTAATGATTGTTTACACAAAATGACCTTTGGTGACCTCGTTGACCTTTAAAGGCCCGTATTAAATTTATAAGCGCCAAATTTTTGTTGACCATACCAACGAGTGCGTAACGGGTGCCTTTTGGGGAGCAGGCCTCGAAACAAGTGACCCCGCTCGGGTTTAAAATGACCCGGTCCCTCAAGTCCGGGTCCCTTTGAATCATCTGGCTGGACATGGCGAAGCGGGTGAAGGCCCCCAAATTTGAATTGATCCGGGCAAAGGCCGCCTGCGTCTGGGTGACGAAACCACCCACAAACTGGCGGATCCTCTGGAGTGGGCGAGGGCGGGGTGTGGTCGTTTCCATGGTCACTGGCATTGACATTGACATTTCTGCTACGGGCATAACCGGGGGCTGGGTGGGTTTAATTTCCAGGGGAAGCAGGGGGGGTTGATGGTACGGGACGACGTACTGGTGGGCATATTGAGCGGGAGGATATTGTTGGGTGGGGCGGGGGGCAAAATGGGGAGAATACTCACTGGCAGCAGTTTCACCATGCGGGTAATAACTCTGGGGGTACTGTGTGTAATAAGGGGCGACGCCCACGATTTGTGGGATGAGATTGGTTGGCGGAGGGAGGGCGCGGGTGCGGGAATAAATTGTGGCGAGGGCGGCTTCCATGAGTGTGTCCTTTAGCTGGCTCACCACACTAAGGGGTGGGGGCGGTAAAGGGGATGATTGAGATGACGACGAACCCACAGCTTCTCTAATAGCTTCTCGACGTCTCCTCCTGTTTAGCGGGCGACCACGCCCCATCGCTTCGTCGTTCATGCGGAAAGCTTGCCCCGTCTCGAGGGGTCGACTCAACCCCAGGGAACCCACGCATAGCCCGTCCACTTCTGCGTCATGACCATGACCATGATCTAGACTACCCCCGGACAAATAATCCGGGGATGATGAGTAACGTAAATCCTGGAGCTCCCGCCCCTCTGCCCCGTATCTATGAATTCCACCCCCTTGTGCATTGTCAACCATTGTGAATCCATGGGATTGTTGAATGTTGTGTTGGAGGGAGGAGGGTTGGGAATTTGGAAAATTTGCTCCAGTTGTACGTGGAGTTGATGGCTGGAGAAAGCTGGAGATGTTGAGATTGAGGTCGCGGGCGAGGGCAACAAGCTGCGCCGAGTGGGGTTGCTGCTGCTGTCCATAGCTATGCCCTGGTCCATAATGGTGGTGGGTAGCGGAGGAATCAGCGGGGAAATCCGTCCAGGACGAGCAAAATACCACTTCAATTTGAAGGATTGCCCAGACGAGATAGACAAATCGTCTTATCAACCTATGGGAACGGAAATTCCGCCACATTTTTAATTTCAGAAGAAAAATTCACGACTAGTTCTCCAGCATCCAGAGTCACACACACACGTACACTGGATTTGAATGAAAGGTTGGCGTTGATAAAAAATGGCGGGTTTCAAATCCTTTGTGGCTCCTGTGGCTTTGAACAAAAGTGCACAGCGGAAATTTAGAGGAGCAAATCCAAGAATAAATATTGACTAGAAGCTGCAGTTGCTTCACTTACATTGAGACTGCAAAATAATGAATTTCTGGTACTTTATGCCTTCACCCCTATTGTTCTATGTATATGCTCTTTGAGGAAAGAAAGTCAGCATCCCTATGTTAATGTATGTATATTGACACGTGTCAATCTACCCCTACCTCAATCTACACTTTTCCCTTTATCTCACTCCTCAATTTGTCAGATTATCTACTTTCTCTCTCATAGAAATGAAGGAATAATGAACAATACAGATGCAAACTTCAAACATGCTCACCTCTCTCTCACAATTAAATACATACATAATCAATAACCAAGTTGACTTTATTGTCCCACTTTTTATGCGTACAATCTTCTTACTGTTCACCCCTTTTTTCAGTCCAAAGACAGTTTTAAGTCCGCCGGTCTGTCGTCATGGTGATGGTCCATTGTCGATGCGGACGTGGTCGAGGTCTTCCGACTACTGTTAAAGTCCGACAGGTCCTTGCTCTCCGACTTTGTCGACGGCTGTTCCCCGTTCATCCCCTTTTCTCCCGACTTCCCTCTACAACAACACCACTTTTTCTCGACCCACACAAACGCTCCTGCGAAAAAAGGTCAAAAGGTCAGCACGAGGTCATTCTCTCGGTTGTACAATATTTGCTTATTGACTTACTTTTGATCACAGGATATTTGGCGGAGAGTTGGCTCTTGATTTCCTTCCGCCACACAAACACGTAGAAGATGAGCCAGGGCTGGAGCACGTTGTACACGATTAGGGTAAACCGGAGTCCTAAGAGGACCCAAAAACCCGCCGCCGACTCGAAATAGTCCGACTTGACATGTCGAAGGGTCATCTCCGTTATCCGGTTTGCCCCCGTCAGCAGCAGCAACTTTCCCACCCGCTTCGTCCTGGAAAATTCAAACAACCCTTTGAAAACAACCCTTGACCTTTGACCTTTGGATAGAAAATATTTCAAAATTACTGGGCAAGCGGGAGTTTAATTTTGCTCGAGGTGATTTTCTTGCTGTCCGCATGCGCCCGCCAAATTAGTCTGAGGGCGAGGGCGGCAAAAACGAGATTGAGCCCGTACAAAAAGGTGGAAGGAATCGTGTCATAGTACAGGAAACCCGCGGGGCTTTCAAAGGAAGCGCAATTGAGTTGCCCATATTGGGGCCGGACAACGCGCCCATCGAAATACCCAAAGGAAAACTCCATGCTAAGGGACACGGAAATGAGGAGGGTGGGCACTCCAAAACCCACGCAGCAGTAGCGGGCAAACTGCTTCATGCCCTTTGACCGACCCGCCCTCGGGGTCATTGACCTACAACAGAAAAACCGTTTTTTTTAAATCTTTTTTTCAGGAGAAATATTGCCGCTTTTTTGGGACCTACTTGAGGGTGTTCCACACGTCAAAACTCATGAGGGTGAGCCACGCCCAGGCGGCAAAGTCCGCGTAGTGGGTGAAAACCCGGAGGAAAATGCACCATGACCCCTTTTGGAGGGTGAACTTGACCCCGTCCAGGATGCCGAGGATGTAGCCCCAGTCCGCGAGGAAGACGGAGAGACAGAACATGACGACGGTCCAGCCGTGGAGATTCTGCTCCTTCCATAGCAACCCGTAAATTAGGACGTGCAGGAAGGGCGAGATGGAGCCGATAATCAGGAAACCCGTGATTATTCGGAAGGTCGTCAAAACCCCGGGTATTAGCTGCAAAAAAAGCAAACAAAATTTAAATTTTTGTAAGCGGGTTTAAATAAAAATGACTTTAGGAAACTCACATAAATGTGGGGCCTCTCGCAGGCCTGGATGACAAAATTTTCCCGGGGAATCCGGAGGTCATCTTCCGGTTTGGTGAGGCCGTCGACACAAAAATCCCGGGTCATCTCCTCCCACTCATCATTTCCACTGAATCTTCTCCAGACCCCGCCTCCTCTTGCAAATCTCACACTGTATGTATGTATACACAATTTTGGGAGGGAGAAATATAGAGCTATTCAATAAATTTCAAAAATTTACCAAAAATTTGATTTTTTTTTTCAGAAAAAAACTTTTAAAAAAAAGACGGACTCTGCCTCAGCAACGGCGAAATAAACGCCGAGTTTGGGCAGTTTGTGGAGCTGATAGGGGAAAATCCAGTGCCTAATGAGGGTCGTGTTCGACTCGTCCTCCCCGCAGGTTAAGCCAAACTCGGCCCCCGCCCAGTAGTTGTAGTCACTGATGTTATTTTCGATTAGTGTACTAAAGAGGGTCGTTTCCTCAGGGGATGAACTGTCTGAATTGTCACCCCCGCCGTATTTCCCGTCAAAATAAAAAGGGCTCCAATCATCGATCCTAGGTTGGATGGTCACGCAGGTGGTCGCGTCGCTCCAGGCCAGAGCTTGACCTGATGGGCAGCACTTTCGAAGGGCGGCTAGTGAACCAGGAACGACGACAACAACAAAAAGGGTCAATATGGCCAATACAGTTGACAAAATCATGCTCCACTTTGGTGTGTACATGGCTATCTTTTTCATTGGAATCAGTCAGTTGTATTGTATCAGTAGCACAAGTAATAAACAATTGATTCTTGTCCAGTTTCCAGCTCATGGTCGATGGACTGGAGTAAAAGACCTTAACATTGTAGGCGACTGGAGGACAACTGGCAATTTGCAATTCAAATAATGTATGTATGTATGTATGTATGTATTACCACAGGGCGAGAAAGAGCAGGGAGCGAAGCCCGTCTTATATTTAAGTCTGTCTATTCAGTTCATGTTTCCAGTAAAATCCTAATGAGGAACTGAATTTCACTAAAAAAAATACCCGGTTACGATTAAAGGGGCCGAGTTCGTAAACGAAATACCCGGGTTGTGATAGAAGAGACCAAATTTTGAACAAAGTACCCGATTTTTTAATGCGAGAAACCAAATTTAGCTGAAATTGCGTATTATTGATAACAGCTTCAAAGTTTAAAAATTTTTCGGGTCAACTTTTCGAAAGATGGACATTATGAAAGTTTTTAAAGGTCAAAGTTTGAAAAATTTTGGCATTTTAAAAAATTTTGGCTCAACTGTTCAAAAATTTGGACTTTGCAGAAACTGCGGTGATGTTTAAAATTTTGAAAAGTTTAAAGTTTGTAGCAATTTTTCAGGTTTTGAAATATTGGCAAATTTTACTTAAATTTGAATTTCTGAAAAAAATTCCTACATCTCGAATTTCCTGGACATTTCAGAAATTTTTGTTCATAACGATTTCAAAAACGACTAAAGTTTGACACACGACTTTCAACTGCTTACAAGAGTAGTAACGAGTAGAGTACGGGCTTCGCTCCTTAATTAAATTGCAGGCTCATAAAAAATCGAGTATCAACAGCATTTTTTAACTCCAGGCCCACAATCTCTCTTCTCTGCAACATGTAACGAGTTTGAATCCACCTGCATCGTCATTATACTGACACAGTTTCCGGTTTTTAGTCAACAGTCGCATCATCAACATCATTCTCTCCATTTTTCAGTCTGCCACAATACAATTTTTTTTCACCAGTTTCCCCTCTTATTGTATAAATTTTTGAGAATGCACATGAACGAGATTTTTGATTTGATTCCGAGAACTTTGGAATTAAATTGTCTGGCCCTTGCAACTCATTAAAATGGTATGAGATCGAATATTAAATACACACAGTACTCTCCGTACACACTACACACACATTATAATAAATGCTAAATGCTCACGTATGCATGTAGATTATTAATCGTACACATACGTCAATGGAGACAAAATGTAAGGCAGAATCTTAAATGAGCCTCAAATTACTTTCCGTCTACCAGCATTATTTAATTGCACTAAATATTCATCTCATCCTCACCACATTTGTATTGACTACGGACATTAAACAGTGTGTGTAAAACCAACAAAAAAATGAACAAGTGGGTAAACTCTGTGGTGCGTTTTGCATAATGAAATAGATAATGAAAGCGTTTTATGATCTGTCGAGAATAAAACGAAGCATAATCTTGACCTTTGAATATTGAGCATTAAATACAATATTGTGGGGCCATAAATTAAGTACGCACATACACACACCAAATTCCACCACAAAATTCATAAATGCAGATGAGAGAGCTTTGAAGAAAAATTCTGGGAATTCTGACGCAGACCAGAGAAAATTTGAATTCAAAATCAAGGAGCCTGCAGTAGTACAAATTACAAATGTATGTACACACTGCACACATAATTGTAAATTGGGAGTCAGTGAGAGCAAACGTTATCCCAATTGATGGGAGGACGAGTTCCGTGTAACAGAAAAGTGAATAATGATGATGTTAATTAAATGGATTAATGTAATACCAATATATAGACAATGCATATAGACAAGAGCCACACTATGCATGCATATTAAATAAGTGATGGATATGTAGCACCTGAACGAGTGAATGAGATGAGATGATGATGATGCACGAATTTCCGCCCCTTTGTAACGTTGAGCATTGAGCATGGAAATTGAGCAGATTCTCGTTACTTACTTATGTACATGTGTTTCAACTTTTACATACAATGTACAATGTACAACCAGATCAAAAGCATTTAGACACGCAATCATAAAAATGCCCATGATTTTTAATCCAAACACATTATTTGTAGTCAGTCGTTTTAGCCCTCCTCTCCATTCTGCATGTGCATTGTTCCCTGTGCGTGTATGAATGCATGTGCGGTCTGTTTCGGGCGGTCATGGTCATGGTCAACTTCCGGAAATTCGGACCATGGATCCAAGCCCGGATGATCCTCTGGCTCCTCCTCACGCCCACTCCATCCATCGCTCAAAACCATTCGCCCGTGAGTCATTCATTCATTTAACCCGCAATTTCAAAATTATGAAAACAGTTTTTTAAATGCCGTCGTTTAATTACAGTGGAATCCTCCGACAGCAACCGTATCCAGTAATTTTCTGCATGAATCGGCGGGCATTGCAAAATCGAACAAGGCCATGATGACCTCCATGATCCAGTCACTCGAGTCAATGGCCAAGGTTAAGCAGAACCTTCAAAATTCCCACCCCATTTTAACCGCCATTTCTTCCGTTCCCACTTGGAGCTCCACACCACCACCTTCGTCCTATTTTAAAATACCCGCCGCCGCCGATCCGACCGATTCGCCCGCTTTTTATCCCCCGCCGACTTGGCAGCTACCAGCGCCGATGCCCACGCACCCTGCTGTTTGGCCCACTTTTAGTCCTTCGCCCACGCAACCCGCCCAGCACTGGGCGATTCGACACCACACTCGCCCCATGGTAACCATGACGACCACGATGCGGCCAATGCGGGAAAGACGCCCTCGGAATCCCTGGACGGCGCTACTCGGCGTGGGCTCCTTTACCCTGACCCGTCTTTTCATGATCGTGCTGCGGGAACTGACGCGACTCGTGCAAATTGCCGCCCAGACTTTTGTGGGCCTCGTGGGGATTTCGGTGGCAGCGGCTAATTCGTTGATTCAGGCGGCGATTTGGCGGACGCTGGAGATTTTCACCATGTTGTTGGGGATGGTATTGGTCGCCCTGATAGACGCCATCGCGCTCATCATCGTCGTATATTTGATTGTCCAGAACAGACCCCGACTCCCGCGATTGCCGTCCCCTTTCCAGGAAGTAGTCGACCTCTTTTCCATCGCCTTGTTTAACTCCTTCCCGCCCTTGGAAGCGGACGCAAATTTATTTCCAAGGATTCCACAAGACGACATTAATAAGGAGAAAGAGGAATTTAAGGCTCGTTTCATCCGCCGCGAAAGCACAAAAAAACTGGCGGAAAAATGGCAAAAATGGCGGCCAAATGAATTGAAATATGCGATGGCCAGTTTCGGGGTTGTTAGTCATTAGCTCAAATTATCGATATTTATTTATTGATTTGTACACTAGTCATTTTGGATCGCGATCCTTACGAAAATGTCATGAAAAATGCATCGAAATAAAGATGATGAAAAAAATCCTCAGTTTTTATTCGTATTTTGTACCATTTGTTTTATTTTTTTACGTGCGTCATTTAAATCCGGACATTTTAGTCCACGACAAAAATTTAATCACTCTGTCAACAAATAAATTAACTGGCACTCAATTCGCGCACATTTTTATACCCCTGTACAAGCACAAATAAAATTAACACTCCTGGCTTATATTTCATGACCTGTTTCCATAAACGTTGACCCAGGAGCCTCGTCTCTCGACTCTTGACCCCTGCCGGAATTTTCCGGTCAACTTGTACTCCCTGTCTCATTTTTCTTGATGACACTTGACGGTGCCTGGCTTATTCTTCGTCTTATTTTGCTTCCATAGAAACCACAGTTTTATTGCGCCCAAGACGAGATGCCAAATCCTTAAGGAGGGACCGCCTGGACGGGAGGAGTGACGTGCCCGGAATTCGGTTCCAATATTGGAGAATAATGTAGACAGCTATGATGACGGCGATCGCTCGGATCAGGGCGACCAGCACCATGCCCAACAACTTGGTGAAAATCTCCAGCGTCCGCCAAATCGCCGCCATGATCAGCGAAACCGCCGCTCCCACTGCAATTGCCACGAGGCCCACGAAAGTCTGGGCGGCGATTGACACGAGTCGCGTCATTTCCCGCAGCACAATCCCGAAAAGGCGGGTCAGGGTCAGGGAGCTCAGGCTGAGTAGTGCCGTCCAGGGATTCCGTGGGCGTCTTGCACGCATCGGCCGCATCGTGGTCGTCATGGTGACCATGGGTCGAGTGTGGTGTCGAATCGCCCAGTGCTGGGCGGGGTGAGTGGGCAGGGGACTAAAAGTCGGCAGGGCCCAAACGGCAGAGACGGTGGGCATCGGTGCTGGTAGCTGCCAAGTCGGCGGGGGATCTGTCACGATAGCGGCGGGTAAATTCCAGTAGGACAACGGCAGTGGGGTGGAGCTCAATGCGGAAATGGAGGAAATGGCGGGTGAAATTTGGTGGGAATTTTGGTGTTGTTTGACCTTGGCCATGGCTTCTAGTGACTGGATCATGGAGGTCATCATGGCCTTATTTGTGCTCGCAATGCTATTCGCTGGGTGGCGGAAATTGCTAGAGACGGGCACATCCGTCGTCCGAGGAGTCCACTACAATTAAATTTTAAAGACGACTAAGCTAATAAGTGAATTTTAAAAAATTGAACATAAAATTCAAAAAAATTCATCGCTCAAAAATTTCAGAGAACAAAAGACCCTTGAAAAAAAATCTTATCAAATCTCATGAAAATGTGATGAGATTTTACCAGATTGACAATTTTTGATGAGATTTTCCTAATGTTTCTGCAAAAATTGCAAAATTGAGCTGAAAGTTTTCGACAAAATCGTGTAAATTTTTTGAAGAGTGAGAAGGTAGAAAGATCCCTAAGACAAAAAACTTATTGAATTGCCATATAAATCGCATCAAAATCTCATCATCGATTGTCAAATCTTATGAAATTTTCATGATATTTGATAAGGTTTTTATAAAAAGGATGTGAGCAGCTCACGTCATAATGAAGTTGGGCCATGTTGAGATTTTTGGAGAAGAGTAGCCAGAGAAAAAGCCGCACTTCCACCCAAACGGCCAAATGTCGAACATTAACCATGACAACGATGACAAGTTGGTCAAGCAGTCTGTGGAGATTCTGAGGAAAAACTCGCTCAGACCACACCACACGCGATACACGATACACAGTCAATTAGCTCACATGCATGTTGATTGAAGGCGAGACAAAGACTGGCTCAAGACTCAAAAATCATTCACAGACTCGCTTTTCTGCTTTGTACTTACAAATTATCCTGCTCACACATTCATGTAAACACATGTAAACTTGCCCGTATCTTGCTCGTGTATTACGTATGGGCATTATTTGTTGTACAATTGAATCAGGTTTTTTTTCTGCTTGTCGAGAACCAAACTCAATACAAAATGCATACATGCATTTAATACACACATTTTGCATAAATTCCTTCCAACTCATTTTTAATTTTTTGCAAAAAAGTGACAGTTGAAAGGATTGTAAAAATGTAATTTTTGCGATAAAAAGGTCAAAGATTAGATAAAAATGGCATCATACGCGGTGCAACGCTGCGCAAGTAAATGCTGTTCATAAATACACTTTTCTGTGTGAATCGCAAGTACATAAACGTAAAAAATGCACTACACATAAGAAGGGGAACAAGCAATGGAAAAAACAATGGAACGTAGTTAAAGTTAAAAAGAGGAATTAAATGCGATTTTTTACCCGTGACTCACAGTCAGGCTGTCAGAAAATACACACGAGCTCAATCCCTGTCACTGAGTCACTGTCGTATTTTATACGTTTTTATACAGTTTAACATCCACTTTAACTAGTTTTGAGCTCCCACACACACATCAGTCTTCTAATTTCTCTCGAGCCTCTCCAACTAATCGTCTTTTTATCCTCCGAATTTTTTTCATCTCTTTAAAATTTTGAAAAATTTACCATGAAACCACCAAACGGCTGGATAGGTAGAAAAATCTGAGCATTTTATTTAAAATTTTGAAAATTGCTCCTCCGTGGCAAACTACATAAAATCGCCTTTAAATCTTATTCATGGGTTTTCCTTTCAACTTTTCATCCAGAATGCCCGCCTTTCTCCGAGGTGATTGAGGACACTTATCTAGCTTTCAAAACTCCCGTGACCTTTTACTGTGGGGAGCCCTTCACTGTCCAAACAGTGTTGGACCACGTGGCCGCAAAGGGCAAAAGTATCGGACTCTGGGTCGACCTGACCAACACCACCAAAAAACACTACTACACACCCGACGACTTTGATTTCAACGGGTAAAACTCCGAAATAATTATCATACTAAATACACAAGGTCAAAGGTCAACAACGTTTTTTAACATGTTTTTGAAAAGGGCGGGAATCCAGTACGTCAAAATCGGGTGCACGGGCAAGTTCAACCCGACGAAAGCCCAAGTCGAGCGGTTCATCGAGGAATGCGGGAGTTTTCTGGAAACCCGGGGCGACCCCAATCAACTCATCGGGGTCCACTGCACTCACGGGTTTAATCGGACCGGGTACATGATCGCCGCCGCCCTTCATACCCTTCATTGTATAGACGCGTCCACGGCCCTTAAACTGTTTGCTGAGGGCCGGAGTCCCGGGATTTACCGGGCAGAGTTGGTGGACCCCTTTCTCCGATTTTACGGGAAACCCGGGGACCCTCCGCCACCCGCCCTGACCTCAACGGTCCCGTGGGATCTTGACTAATAATGACCTCTCGTGACCTTGGGCATTTTTACTCAGTGCTCGTGACCGATTGTAAAAATTCATGAAATTTTAATAAAAAATTCATTTTTGTCCTGATCAGTTCAAGAGCCCAATGAGCTAAATGCATTTTATCTTTTACTCTCAATATAAAATCAATTTTTTTGATGGCATTGAGAGATGACGCATAAAAAAATTGCCAATCATTTTGATAAAATACTTTTTAACCAATTAATACAGTTTCAAAATATCTGATAGCTGGACAAGAAAATGGCGCCCGATTTCACAGAAAAAAATGAGTGAGCCCAGGAAAAGTCCGAAAAAAAGCAAGAAAAAGGGGGCTTGTAGCATGGAATTCCTAAAGGTGGTCAGCATTTGAAACTCGACATCTCCGGATTCCTTTTGAAAAAAGGTGTCCCAAAGTGTAGGGCTCCAAGGAAGTTTGAATTCCCGGATGCTGTCTGCCCAATAAACTAGAGCAAACAAGTTACTGAGGTATTGGTAAACACCCGTCGTCACAACGGCCCTTGCCGCAGAATTTATAAAGTCCAGGTTGGGCCTGGAAAAGGCCATCCACTCACAAGATATCCAGATCGGCTTGTACAGAATCTCGAAAGATTGACGAGACCGCAAACTGGATGTCAGCTGGAATCCTTTAACGTCTTGAGAAAGTACTAGATAGGCCGTTTTCTCCCGGCCGGGGCCTGTCGAACCACCATTTGGATCCCAGTTTTTTACAATTAGTTCCAGGGGATCTTGAACCACGATTTTTGAAGGATCATCATCAGCAGGAAACAGAAGAGGGACTCGGGCCCTCGACTCGTTGACGAACAGGTCGTAGGTGTATGCACCCAACTCTGCGTTTGAAAAACTGGGCCAAAACTTGTAGTTGTTTGCGATCAAATGATCGAAACTTTGATGGACTTTTCGGATCCCCGGGGCCATTTGGTTACTCTTTAACGTTGATTGGTACATTTGTCCGATGAGGACGCATCCCAAAATCCAGCAAATTTTGAACCACCATCTACTGGCCCCCTGGCATGGTATCGGGATTTGTAGGACAAGCGGGCCCAATATTTGGAGTATGGTTTGGGAAATCAGGCTCCTCCGTTTACCAGCTTCATTTTTGAGGAGGTGTATCAAAAATGCCAAGCCCGAAGACATGAGGAGTAGTGCCCAGGCGCTGGGAGGCAACGGGGTTCACAATGAAAATAGGGCCTTGGTCACAAAATCCGAATTTTTTGCAACTGCATTTGGAAATCTTTGAAATTTTGTCCGGACAGCAGAGGCAACTCCACTTGCACTAATTGTACAACACCTTTTTGTTGGATGACGATAAAATGAAGTACAAATAAGCTGTGAATTTCCAGTTCCAGTTTTTTGTCCCGGGAAAAGGATGATAAGAAAATGATCAGCATGTTTGTGGGCCCTTGACACAATCTTAAATCCTTGACGTTTTGCAGCATTTTTGGATTTTCCTCAAACTGGTTATAATTGGCGGGATTAATCAATGAAATCACAAAGTCGTCCAGGGGATTCATCCCAACTTTTTGGGGAAGGGATACAAAGTTGGAAATTTGTTCCACCCAAGATATTTTAGGTGAACCCCAAAGAAAGTAGATGCTGCGACCATCCTTGTGTTTGGGGATATCAACAATCAAGTTTGGGTCCTCCGGTTCCAAAACATTATTCAAGCACGTGGACAGTTTTATTGGCATACCGTGGATTGGGGTGAGTTTGACCGATTTTCCACATTTTCGATTTTCAAGTGACTGCCATTTTAAATGTAGGCAACTCCATTGCATGAAAATTGGTAGTCATGTAGTGCAACCGATTGTGCATCAAGTGATGTTACTACATAATTGACAACTTGTAGTGGGGCTTCATAAGTTGACTTCAATTAAATGGGGTGAGTTTGACCAGTCCCGGGGTGAGATTGACCGATCTTAAACACTAAAGCAAACCAACCAATTCAAAGACTTTTTTCATTTCAAACTGTTTCAGTGAGTAGTTTTAGCCTTTTTTTTGTCAAATATTGAAGTTCAAGAAAATAGAAAAAATTGTAGAACTATAATAGGGCATTTTCAAATTTTAGTGCTTTTATTTTAATTTTGATGTAATTATATCATTTAAATTGATGCAACAGGAAAATAAATGAAGAATATACATGACTACGCTAATTACAGTACATAATCTACTGTATTTAAGTTAGAATTGTAAATATTTTACCTGCAACTGGCTATCTAACACTGAAATTTGTCTATCACTTTCCCAAATTCTACAGCATATTCGCCCAATGTTCTTATTTCCGCAGTTTTTGCCAGAAAATCGTAATTTTGTTTGTTGCTTTAGTTTTTAACTACGACTAAATTGCTTATTTATAAGTTTTTACTTAGTACGTAACATAAAAAATATTCCCGAGATGAATTGAAGCCCTGGAAGCAAAATCTTTTAGACTTTCCTCGTTTTAGAACCATTAGCTTTTATTGGGACTCAATAATCCTTCAAAATTTCAAATCAACTTCGCATACAGTTGTGACTGAGCTAGAAAATCATCGGAAAAGTAGAAATTTGTGAATAACATGAAATCTTTATCATTTACACGGGAAAACACATCGGTCAAACTCACCCCGTTTTGCTTCCAAATTGAAGACTTTTCGTAAAATTTAAATAACGTTGCGAAATTTTAACCGACCTAAAACATAAAGATAATTCCGTGACCACAACTTAAGGCTTAATCGTTTGTATGAAAATAAATTTTTTCGGCTGAAGCATCACCGAGATCCAGATAAAGATTTTCAGGCGCACAAAATCTCGATTTCTTGGATAAATGTTTATGCCTCGGGCTTAGCGCCAGTCATCGTGGGGGGAAATGTAGTATCATATGGATTTTATACAACAACTATTGTAATTTCATGTACAAGTTTCAAAAGCTTAAGATTAATCACCGTAATTACCGAAAAACCTCACTTTTTAAAAGATCTTCATCGGTCAAACTCACCCCGGGGCGGACAAACTCACCCCAGTCCACGGTATGTAATTTTAATGAACAAAATTGCCCTGAGCACAGTAATTTATGACGTTTTAAAATTTTAAAAAATGGCGGTTTTTAAAAAAAATAAATAAAGGACAACCTAAGCATTATGTATGCATTATGTATATACAGGAAATTACCGACGATGGACAACTTGCGTCAATGTTTTCAAAATGATTGAAATAATTTGGAAAATCGGGATTTTTGACCTTTGACCTTTAGGGGTCACCAAATTCAACAAAAGAGTCATTTCGACAAAAATGTTGTGGAAAATGTTTTCAAAAATTTCCACGCTGTTTTCTCAGGTGTTTGTATTTATGGATTAAAGTTTTCAAGTTTTCTAAAAAATTTAAAGTAAACTTTTTTCAAATTGTCCCGCCTAAAAAAGTGAAAATTCCGCCAAATTTCATTTGGTTTCAATTTGAATGCACACACTTTTTGTAAAAAAAAAATAAGGGGTGGGAATTTCAAAATTTGGGAATTTCAAAAGTCTACAGGAAAAGCTTTGTTTTTCCCCAAAAAATCATTTTTAAAAAATAGCGGGTTATTTCAAAAAACTACTTTTCGAAGATGGCGCTTCATTTCAAAAAGGCATAAAAAGAAACAGATTTGTAATTACATGCAAGATGGGTTTAATTTTTTTGGTGCCCAAATTCCAATTTTATTCACTGTCATGATTGCAAAATGAGATGACCTGTAACAGATCATCAAATACATATGTAATATAAATAATGCGGGTATCGTGTCTTATGGAATTTGAGTCCACAATTGTTCGGGGTCCGCCTCGTTGCACTTGGCCAAGGTGAGCTTTGTCTTGAGCGGTTTCCAGCAGTACTCGGGGTCGTCCATGGGGTGAGAGACCAAAAATTTCTTGTCACCATCGTCGTCCTTGAGAACCCACATTTTGTAGGGGCAGTAGGGATATTGACCATCACAGTCCCCGGAGAAAACGGGACCAACTCCGTCTCTGTCCTCCCCGTCGTTTCCATACATGCACTTTGTCTTGCCATTCTTGCCCGCCCACGCGCTGGAGATTTTTTTGCTGTCTTTTATATCGCTCCGACCTTCCTTGATGGTGAACTGGGTCGCTGTCCTGAAAATTAGTCATTAGTAGAACATATCACGAGGTCAAGTTGGTTAAAAGATACAAAAATTCATAATTCACGTTTTAAATTTCGGCAATTTTGTAAAAAAAAAATTGTCTTTGGAAAAACTGCAAAACAAATAATTTTTCTTACTTTCCACATTTTACCATCGAGTAGTCCGACTGCTCCTTCTTTGCGTCATTGTCCTTGACACAAAGCCCCGATTTTTCATGTCGGAACTGGATAGCTGAAAGCAAAATATGTAATTAATTTCGGCTGAATCAAAAAGTTTGCCTTTTTCGGAGGGAAAAATTCGTCGAACAACTTATTTAATGGACGAGTTTGGCGGTATTTTTCAATATGGGAAATTTTTTGGTTGCTAGTTTTGAAAATATGCAGTTTTTGGTTTAAATCGCCAAAAATATGCAATTTTTGGGTTTGCATTCACAAAATCTGCAATTTTAGGCGTGAATTTTCAAAATGTGCCTTCTTTGGGGTCTAATTTCCAAAATGAGCAACTTTTGCGTTTGAACTTCCAAAAAAGGCAAATTTTGGGGCTAAATTTTCAAAATACGGGGCATAGAGTTCGTTTCAAAATATAGCGTTCAAAGTTTCAAAATGTGCGGTTTTTTTGTTCTTTAATTTTCAAAACGAGCATATTTTGGGTTAAAGTCCTCAAAAAGTACACTTTTTTGGTTTAAATTTTCAAAGTAAGTAAATTTTATGGTTTCAAGCTTCAAAATGTGGGTTTCTGGGTTTAACATTTTGGAAACTGCAATTTTTGGGTTTAAATTCTGAAAAACTGCAATTTTCAGATTTGAAATATCAAAATGTCTACAATATTTTTTTACTTTACCCAAGCTGACTCCAGCGAGACTGAAAATGAGGAGTAAAGCTGCGGAAAAATTCATTTTTTTATCGGCGGTACGACGACAGAAAAACTGTTCCCAATAATTTTTTCAGTGTCTAGCGGATCCCTTTTATTCCATTATTTTTTGTTGATTATGGCACCACAAAAGGATAAATAGGCCAACTTTTTGCATTTTTACCGTAATCCTTGTTTTTATTACCTTTTTCTAGCCCCATATTTTCTAATCGTCTTTTAATATACAAGCAATTGAATACATTCAAGATCATTTTGCGGCGGCCGTTTCCACGTTTTCCTCATGAATTTTGGATACCTTGAATATCAGCGTATATAAAAAGCCCATAAATATAATTTTTTTGTGGTCCCATCAAATTTATCACCAAATAAATATTGTTTAAAATTCTCAATTCTTAGAAATTAAAAAGGTGCTACATTTATGGTAAATAGATTATTTATTACTTGGTGCAAAAAAAAATGGAAAATGCCGACTCAATAACAAATTTTGAATTTTCCGCCATGACCTTGATGCGCGCCACATGAACTAAAAAATTAGAATTTTTAAAAATCGGAGCCGAAGCTGGCTTGCAAAATAAAAATTTAACATTTATTCAACAGTAACTGAAATTGACCCTAACTTTGACCTTTTTTGACCTCAACTAAGATACAATGAGGAGATACTTGACAACTTTACAGATGACCAGGACGACATAGAGCGACGTTGTATTCTTGATGATCCCGCCGCTGTACCCGTCACCGATCCAAACGGGTCGGAGACACCGGACCAAGCGCCGGTCAACCCAGCGCACCGGATTTTTGAGGACTTTCAGCAGATCTTCCGAATACTGGAACACTTGACCCATTTTCAGGATGATGACCAGCTCAAAGACGAGGTAGACGATGGACCAGTAGCCAAAGACGCAGGTTATTGGGATCGGGTTGACATGGCTCATCTGGATCGTGGTGTAAATGCAGGCTCCGTGAACGGCCTTCATAACGTTGAGCATCTGGGGGATAAAAGTGACCGAAAAGGTCTCATTGAAAATCCGGTTTGAGAGGACAAACGCCTGGTATTGCGCGACTATCTCCATGAGACCTCCGAGCGAATCCTTGGGTTTCTTTACCTTGCTTTTGTGGTACCTTTTCTGGGTGATGACGATCGTGATTAGGTCCCGGTGGACCAGGGAGAGCCACTTGGCCGAGCGTCTGGAAAGAAATACAAGAAATTCTAAATTTTTCAAAATTTTACTAGTATTTTCAAAAATGGTGATTTTCGAAAAAAATCAAGGACACCAAAGGCATTATAGATAGTTTTTTTATGATGACCGAAGTCTGTCGATTTTTTTCGGAGATACTTCGGTCACCTTCAAAATTTTTCGTAAAGCGACTTTTTTGGGCGATTTCTGGTTTTGACCTCAGAGGTCACTAAATTTAACTCGGGGCCATGACTAAAATTTGTCAGATGCTAATGTCGTTTGCTAAATTCAAAACTGTTACCTCCAGAGGTCACCAAATTTAGCAAGAGGTCAGAACTAAAATATTTTCGAGTCTCTTCAAGTCAGGGTCATAAGAGTTGCTAATTCGGGTTCATTAAGGTTAAAATGAGAAATTTTCCCCAAAATTCGAAACTTTGACCTTGGAGGTCATTTTACATATGATTTGGTCTAGATTCTCAATAGTGACCGCTAAAGGTCACAGGCCAAAGTTAGCGAAAACTGCCTAAAGTTACCAAACTATTCAGAGCGAGATGAGCATGAGCCCATTTGGTGACCTCTCAAGGTCAATAAACCTTTGCTTTAGAATTTTAGAATTTAAGAACTTTGACCTCTTAAGGTCAATATTGAGAATCCAGAAAATCCGACAAATTGTTTCTGATGGTCACAATTTTGAAATTTGTGAAAAATTTCCAATTTAAAACTTTATCACAACGGAAAAATCCTCTAGATTCGAAAACATTTTGAAAATTTTAGTCGTGACCTCAAGTTAAATTTGGTGACCTCTCAAGGTCGTAGAAAATAATCCCGAAAAAAGGCATGTTACAAAAAATTTTCATAAGGCAACAAAAATTATCTCCGAAATTTTGAGAAAAGTCGTTTTAAAAAAGTTTCAAAATTTTGGCCTCAATGCCCAGGGTGTCCTTTTTATTTACCTCAAGCTATGAAGAGTCGCATGAGCCGCCGTAATATAAGTCGTGATGACAAGGAGCATAAAGAATATAAAAAAGGAGGCCTTAATCAGCGCGTAAAATTCAAATCCACAGCACGCCACAAGCACCCAAGGATTTCTATACTCGTCTGGAATTATTGAGTAGATATAGCGCGAGTGGTTTCTATTCAGCAAAAACATGATGGTGAGACAAACATTGGTGGAAAAATTCAGCGCGGGCGCGCTGCGGCCCATTACTGCGCACGCCTTTTCTAGTCTCGATACGTTCATCTCTCTTGAAAAAAATTCTGTAAAATAAAAAAACATTTACAAAAAATCAGAATTTTATGAAAATTTGTTCAATTTTTGAAAACATATTTTTTTTCAATTTTTCGCGCACTTTTTCTCGCCTCCCGCTTTTGCAGATACTGATTCAGACAAAAGATGACTTGCTCCTTGTCCCTGTACAAAAACAGTTCGAAAACGGCCATGGCGGGAAAAACAATCAGCCAGAGCATGTCCAGAGGGCTTCCTGGAGAATACCCGGGATTTTTCAGGGATTTTAGAAATTCTATCCAGCGAATATAAATTTGGTAGCCCGAATACGTCAACAGAAGAAAAAAGCCCAGTGTCCACTTGAATATGTGGCCCATCTCGATTTTTCGGGCCTCGGCATTCCACCGACACGGGAAAACTCCGGCCTGATACCCGCTTTGGATAAAGTAGCCAAAGGCCAGGATTGTTTTTTCCTCCAGCATTTTTTGTGGTCTAACTTGACCGAAAATGCCCGGGAACTGGAAAATGCCGTCAGACAAAAGTGTAGAATTATTTTTGACCTTTAATTACCTTACGGAACCCGGAACATGATCGTTATCCCACTATTACGGCAATAATTGGATCTAAATTATTCATTGGTTATTAATAACGATTAGTAATTGGATCTAGATAATAAAAAATGGCGCAATTCACAAAGTAGTATTAGTTAACAGGGGAATAAAAATATCCAGAGGAAATATATATGCATAATAATATAATTGTTCGATCGTAACTTTGCCTGATAAATAAATTGCGCATCAATTAAATCATGGATGCCAATTTTTTTGTTGGAGCAAAACCTTCTACTCGATTAAGGAGGAGGAATAAAAAAGACATTAATTATCAATTATCGGCATACACATTAAATAATTGCGGAAATTCGGAGGATATGCTACCGAAAAGTGTCAATAATATCTTTTACAAAGCATTTAGTATCATATAAATAATGTGTATGTGAACTTTATGGAAACTGTCCAGAAAAAATGGCCAAATTCTGTTTCCTCTGTGAGAAAAAACCCTTAGAAAAAAATCTTGTTCAAAAATCTCATGAAATTTTGACATTTGACACGATTGATTTTGTTTTAATTAGTTTTTGCTTTGTTTCTTCGCGTATATTGTGCCCGTTTTTGAAAAACAATACATTATGTACTGAA
>JAQIVE010001272.1:0-26202 GCA_034698285.1 Sminthurinus bimaculatus
TACAAAATGTTTACAAATTTATGGAGACTCAAGAAGACAACAGACTTGTCTAGATTGCTTAAATTAATAGACGGGATTTCTCGCTGTTTGGAAAATCTTGGAGTAAATCTGCCTCATTTCCTATGGGTTAGATTTTCCCCCTTTGATTTTTTCCTAGAAACGTTGAACGTCAAATCACCCATTTAACTAAATGATGTTACTATACATCTCTTGCATAGTTTGGAATGCTGACGGCAATTCTTTTGGGTCTGTTTACTTTTTGGATTCTTTTGGATGTCTTTCTTGATTTTGAACTTCATCAGTTTGGGTATTCGTCAGACGGTAACGGCTACACGTTAGTGTTTTAATTTTTTTGTCATACACTGCTTCAAAATATGTTACTTCTGCTGTTTTTGCTTTTTCAGGATTTCGTAGGGCTTTGTTTCTTGTGGTCGATGAAGCTGGGAAGAAGTTTGGTTATTTTAACTGGTCACCTAAGACGAATTATTCTGGTGAATTTTTTAACCATAATGTTTTGAAAAATTATCCTACAAGCCATGAGAGTATATCAAATCTATGTTGCTTTCAGAAATACATAACTGGAAGTCGTTTGATATTTTCCCACCAGCCCATTTTGTGTACACAAGTATCGACATTTTTATAGATATCATGTCGCAAGGTGCTACCCGAATGGGCGACTTTATTTGTCTAATTCATGCAATCGTGCTTTATCAACTGGTGGCACCCTTTGTGGATTACCTTAGTTCAGAGAAATCGTCAAAATCGAGATTTGAGACGGTAAAATTTGGAAAACTAATGCTGCTCCTTCCTCTTTTAACTTTTCAGTATGCATAATATTTGAATGTAAATAATGAAAAATTGCAGGTTGTCAGTATCTTTGATCAACTGTGTGAACTTTCTGAAGTTATGAATGTGACAATTGGCACTGTCGTTATGTGGTGTTTCTTTTGTCTTTTACCTTCATACATTATGAGACTCAGGCAACTTGTTGAAACTGATTTTGCAAACGTATTGAGGTTTGGCTTGTTTTCCGCCAATTTCATTACAACTCTTTTGCTAGCCTCTGAAGCGCATTCGAGGGTAATCTTCACACTTTTATTGCCCATCATTTAATAGTTATTAATGATAATACATTTTAAAACTTGTTCTGCTTTATTATATTCAGGTAAGTTACTTGACCTCATGGCTACAACGACATCAGGCTCAGAGAAAGCTGCTTGTTCAAAACATCAACGAAAAGTTTGATTTCCAGGACAAAATGTTTCTGGTCGTCAGCCAAATTCAGAACAATGAAATAGGAATTAAAGGGAAATTTTACACCATAACCTATGGATTTGTGGGCAGTGTAATACAAGCCTACAATAATTAAAATTAACAATTTGATATTTAAATTAAGAAGCTCAGAACCTTCAAACTTTCTCCTAGGTGTCTTTTTCTTATATGTACTGTCGCAAGTATGATGCTTTTAAAGCTGAAAATCTTTTCTTTGCAGATGACCAGCATCGTATTAACCTATTCAAGTAAGAATAATTTATATGGACTTACCGTAAATTCTCAAACGGCGCGTCACAAAAAAGTGAAAGTCATTTTTTAGTACGGCACTACCGTACTAAAAAATAAAATAAAACACTTCCGTGGTACGTCCATACTAATTACTATTTGAGAGCTTACGGAATGCTTGTATGTGCAATGTGCATACACAATATTCAACAACAAACAATTTGTATGTAAAGTATTAGTACATGCCAAAATCTCAATTTTTCTCCAGTTCTTATATATCAGTTCGAGTCGTCTGTGCAGAAAGGAGAAATTAAGTAAGAAAAAATTACAATTTTGTTTTCACAGTATAAAATGGATAATGTTTTTTATTTAAAATGGAGAAGTATTGACAAGTATAATATTTTCTTTGATTGGTTCCTTAGTTGGAGAAACCTGGCATGAAATCTCACTGTTTTCACATAACCTAGATTTGAAAAGTCACCCCAATCGCACACTAACGTCAACACAATATGGGATTCGACGCCGGCAACTTTACAGCGTCGAGTAGATGCGAATAGTCGGACCAATTTGCTTTCAAAGAAGCAATTTATAAAACGTACATTAAAAGGCCGGTCAAAGGTCAAAGTATAAGCATTTACATTATTTAGTTTCCTTTCAAGGCATATTGTAATTCATAGGGCAAAGTCTTCTAGGATTCCGCTGTTAACTTTCATTGCATAGATGCTTGAAAAAATATGGTATGTGTGTACAGTGTACAGTGTAAAGTGTACAGGAATAGCATGTGTAAGTTACATCACACCATTTCATCGATTTCGCACATAACACCAATTTCATTAAGTGATACACATCGTACTCAGCGAAGCAGCAAAGCAGTATCTAAAAGGAAAAAATACAAAACTGTATTTTTTATTAGTAACAACACAATTGTTAACACATGCGTTGAAATCACAAGTACAGACATCTCGCTAGTCACATACAAAAAAATAATGGTCTCAGAAAAGGGGTCAAAGGCTAAGCACCAAATATCAAAATATTCAAGATGACAAAAGTTGACGCAACATTATTCCTTAAAACAGTGAACCAAGTTGAGCCCAAGCGTCCAAGCTCTATTGCAACTTTAATTGTGACTTTTTACAACACAGCTCATTTTTTTCTGCTGTCTCCGTTTTCATTTAAATATGACAGTGCTAATGGTAAACATCTCGCAGTGACGTCCTCCTTGTTTCTTCAGGTAAAGTCGAAAGCTTCTATTTATTATGACAATGCAGTTCAAGTTTTGAGCCATAGAAAGTAATAAGTAATAGAAAGTACTTGCATGTCATAAAAATGTCGTTTTTGGATGTCCAGGAAACAGATGAAAATATTTTTTGGTTAAACTGACCTTTTTCTTGTTTCAGCTCGTCATATTCTCCATAAATGTCTTTACTTTTTCATCGTGGTTCTGGGTATTGTTTGTATCCCGCGTATATGACGTGCCATCAGACTCGTTTTCAACTAAATTTAACACTTTTATGGGCCTCACGTGGCTTTTTTATATGTGTAACTTACTTGGAACTATGTGGAAATTGAGAAGGTCAAAAGAGTTGACCCGTGGGATCAATCTAGTAGATGAAATTTCTCGTTGCTTGGAAAATCTCGGGGTCCAAATGCCTCGCTTGTATATGGTAGTTAATAAATAATTCAATTATTCCTCATTTACTATCATTCCAGAGTAAAGCTTTTATCTCATATTTTTATGACAGATTCAAATATTGGCTGCAATTATTATTCTCTACATTATTTTCACCAGTGTACTATACGTGCTTGCAGAACACCGACTGCATAGATTTGGATTTTCGATCAACGGTAAAAGGAAAACGACGTAATTCTGTAAAAGTAGTTTATGCGTGTAAATCAAAGTTGAAAAATGTGAAAGTTAATGTATAAGCCCGAAGGCTACATTTCTTATCGTATGAAGGTTTCAAACGCATTATTTTAACCTGATGCTAATTATTCGCAATATTAATTTTTACAAGTAATTTATCATAACGCTATAGGGTTTTCCAGAAGTTTGTTTATCATAATGAACGATGGTGTACCCTTGATTGACAGATTCAACTGGATATCTTTTCGACCTAACATAAGTAAATTTCCTGAAAGCTGTAGTATTATTTCCTATAGAAGACAAAATGTAAAGTATAGTAAGCTTCTAACTTGTTTCAGCAACAGAGAATGTGACAGCTCCTTTGGCAGGCCTCGAGTCTTTGAATGTTTTTCCCGGCACGTATTTCCTAGTTACAAGTTTGCGGTTGATTTCCGGTTGGTTATCACAAATGATAAACTCCACGGGAGACATGATGTGCCTCGTTCATGCGCTTATGCTTTATATGCTTGTTTCAAGATTTGCTAATTTTTTAAGCTCTAGCGAGTCGTCCAAATGTGACCTTCTTTCGGTAAGTATGTAACTCAAACCTGCCATCATTATAAAAATATTTGTTTAACTACTATTACATTTAACAGCTTGACAGTACCCTTAGAAAAAAATCTTATCGAATTTTATGGAATATATATTAGATCTGACAGGATTGACAATTTTTGGTGCGTTTTGCATGATATTTCATCAAAATCTCATCAAAACGTGATCAAAGTTGATAAGATTTTCGACCGAAGCCGTGGCAAAATTTCATGACATTTTTTGACAAGATTTTTTTCTAAGGGTATATTATGAATATAGTGTCTATTGCAAAATGTAGGTAACCAACGTTTTCGACCACCTGCGCGAACTTTCTGAAACATTAGATGAAACTATTGGATCTGTCCTCTTTTGGACCTGTTTTGGTCTATTACCATTTTATACATTGAGGTTGACACAGCTTTTTGATAGAAACCAAGACATTTTATCATCCATGAAATTTTGCTCATTTGCTGTCAGTTTTGTAGCAACTCTAATGCTGGCCGCTGAGGCAAATTCAAAGGTACGCATTTTAAAAAAATTGTACGGAAAGAGAATGCTTGTCAGCTGCTTTTGACAAAGGACTATGTATATTTCATTTGTTGTGACACGTATTATTTGCAAATATCCGCAAATTAAAGTGCGAATATCCAAACAGATATTCCGACTATGCGCAGAAACCTTGACTTGAATATTTTTTTTTGCTGCTTGTAGCTGAATTGTCTCACCCTGTGGCTGTATCGGAATCAGGTCCACAGACAGACAACTTTTCAGACACTCAGTGACCAAATGGCCGCCCAAGAAAAGGTTTACCTCGTCGTCAGTCAGATTCAAAATAATGAGATTGGCATCAGAGGAAAAATTTACACGATCACCTATGGCTTCATTGGCACTGTAATCCTATAATAAAATCTTATACTTTGAATTTTTCGCCCTGTTTTCAAAGAAAAACTGACTAATTCTCATTGTGTATGTTGTAGATGATGACTTTTATTTTGACGCAGTCAGGTACGAATTATTGAAACACAGTTGAATTTGTATTAAATCATAAATCATGTAAGCTATAATATAAAAACAACATATCACAATGCTTTTCCAGTAATTATCTACCAGTTCCAGTCAGCCAAGTGAAAGTGCACAAAAAACGAGAGTTAGCATTGTGACATGCAGCAAATACACACATTCAAAATTCAAAATACAGAATATTTAAGATGAAATGTTGACTAATTTTTAATTCGTGCAAGCATATAAAAATCATCACTGATACCTTTCACAATCAATATTTGTTAATTTCCCGCTACTTTTCTTTTTACCTATCTATTACGTGCTACTTATGTACATATACTTTTGTATTTGCAGTGCTTATGCTCTATACTTATTGTCCGGCCAGGTCAAGAATGAAATTCTTTTTATAACATTTTTACTTTATGCATGTCATAAAGGCTAAATAAATTATTTCCCTGGACCGATTGTCTGCTTTCTCCATGTCTTCTTTGTGCTAAAATGTCATATACACTGCTGATTGAAAAAGCACACCTAAAGGAGACAATTTTCTTATACTTTTAGTGATGGATCTAAGTGAAGCAACCTTAGGCTTTTAAATTAGCTCGTTTGTTGCATAGCTTGATGAAAAAACGTATTCTATTGAATGATTACTATAAACCCTAACCACTTAGATCCGAACTACCTATTTTATCAACATTTTCCTTTACGTTCGATAGTTTGAGTCTAGGTAACATGAATAAAACAAATCAAGCTGCAATACATTGCGCCGTTTCATCGATTTCGTACAAAACTACAATTTCATTAAGTGGTAGCCATTATGGTCCGTGGAGCAAGAAAGATGCATAAAAAGCACTATAATATTGTATATTTGCTTATGGTAAGAAATGAAAACGCGGACAATTTAGAATACACACTCAGTGATAGCGGATAAACATGCTTTTAGTGATAGCGATCAAAGTACCAAGGATCGAAGGAAGAGTAATAATACCAAGCTTTCGGGATGGCAAAAGTATACCCTGGATCATTTTTTAAGAAAAAAATAACGCTGTTTGAACCAAAACGTCCAAGTTCGATTACCACTTTAATTGTAACTTTTTACAACGCATCTCATTTTTTCCTTCTTTCCCCGTTTTCCATTAAATATGACAGTGTTAATGATGAATACCTCGCTAAGACGTCTTCCTTGTTTCTGCAGGTAAAATGGAAAGTCTTTTACACACACTTTATTCTAACATTATTTCATCACCTATACTGTTACTAAATAATTATCCTTTCTGTTACAGCTGGTCGTATTTTTTAACAATTTCTTTGTTATTTCGTTGTGGTTATGGTATTGTTTCATAACTGAACGCTATGAGAGTTCCGATGGTTTTACAAGTAAATTTAACAAGGGTATGGTACTTGCGTGGCTACTTTATCTGTTTAACTTATTTCAAAATATGTGGAAATTGAGAACGTCAACGGAGTTGATCCGTGGGCTCACACTAATAGATGGAATTTCTCGCTCTTTGGAAAAACTCGGGATCAAAATGCCTCGATTATACTTGGTAATTGACCTATAGTCTAATTTTTTCTGTTTTATTCCATGCTAGGCTGTAATTGCTTCATTTTTTTTTAATTACAGATTCAAATATTTACTGCAATTCTCATCGTCTTCCTATTTTTCATGGTTACAACAGACATCGTTGTAGACTTACAGCTGCATAGATTTGGATTTTCTTGCAATGGTAAAGTAAAACTACTAATAAAGTACTTCGTTTATCTGGGAAATATATTTACTTCATTTTCATCTAGTTCATTTAACGTCATTTAGGTATCAGTCGTATAACTTAAAATTTACTATTTTTAGTTTATGTAAAATTTATTGTTAATTCATAGGGTTTTCCAGAGCTATTTTTATTGTACTGAACGAAAGTTTACCCACCTACGACAAGTTTAATTGGATAACTTCGCGGCCTAATTTTGGTATGAATTTTATTTGTATAGAAACGCTTGTTTTTTAATGTAGGATTTACATGACGGCAGAGAAAGCTATAAAAAATTCCCAGTGCTTCGCTGGTATGTAACTGAAAACATCCGACAGAGAACTACTTTTAAGACCCTAAACGTCAACCCACGAACTAGCCAAATTTTGAGGACATTTCAAGGACTCCAGGAGTCATCTCTGTGATTTTCAGATTTTTTCAGTTACCAACAGAGCACTGAGAATTTTTTATAGCTTTCTCTGTCGTTATGCGAATTCACCATAACATGTAAAAGGTACGAGAACAATTTTTATCTTTTTTTCACAGGAAATCTAACTGCCAATTCAGCAAACGTTTTTGAGTCTTTTAATGCTTTCCCAACATCATATGTTGTAGTCGCAAGTTTGCAACTTGCATGCTTTGTTTTAGCCCAAACAGCAACGCATATGGGGGATATTATTTCCTTTACTCATGCCATAATGCTGTATCTACTCGTTTCCAGATTTGTTCTGTTTCTAAGCTCTCAAAACTCATTCAAATGTGAACTTATTTTGGTACGTAAACCCCTTACTTTTTTGCAGTGTTTGATTGCACAAACATTAGATATGGATCGTGTATTGACAATATTACTTTGAGAGTCTAATGCATTAGCTTCAATACGTAGCAATGAGTAACATAATATTTTATGTTATGTGTTTTGAAAAATGTAGGTAACGAACGTTTTCGAACAGATGCGCGAACTTTGTGAGACACTAGGCACAACAATTGGCCCGGTCGTCTTTTGGTGCTGCTTTGGTCTCTTGCCATACTACGCAATGGGGTTACAGCAACTTTTTGGCCAGGACCTTTTGTTATCTTTAAGGCTGTGTTTGTTTGCTGTCGTTTTTCTAGCTACGCTTGCGTTTGCCGCCGAGGCTAATTCTAAGGTAAAACTGTTGTACTTGCTTGCTGTAAAACATGTACAAAGCTGTGGTGCCCAAAGAAAAAAGTAAATATCATGGTATTCTGGCAGAAACTATCACAGAACTGTAAGAGATTGCTACACCATGTGTATCAGAAAACACCAAAGTTCCAAAAAGTCGCATCCTTGATTGATATTTGGCTACAATGTTGTGTTGTCATTGTTACATACTTTTTTGGTTTTATGGTCTGCCCTGCAGATTTTTCTCCGCCTAAATAATATGAAAAACTCACAATATCCCAATTTCATTGCCTGGAGCTGCATTTTTTCAAAATCGTTGGCATCGAATTTTTAGAAAAACCTGAAAATTTATATAAAGCAAACTGCGATATGCGATTTTTTAGAAAACGCTCTAAAAATTACTATATTGAGTCCGAGTTTTTTCTTACGTTAATCGGAACTTTGTTGGCGAGTAAATCTTAGTTTATTGGTAAAAAAACTTTTTAAAAATGATATTTGAACTATTTTTTAGATACATTTCCTGACCTTATGGCTGTATAGAAACCAGGCTCACAGACAAGCGACATCACAGACACTCACTGACCAGTTGGCTTTTCAAGAAAAGGTGTACCTCATCGTCAGTCAGATTCAAAACAATGAAATCGGCATCAGAGGGAAAATTTACACGATAACCTATGGCTTCGTTGGCAGTGTAATTCTACATACTTATATATTAGAAATTTAATTTTTTGCTGTTTTTACACCAAACCTGGCTAATTATCATTGTCTGTTTTAGATGACGAGTTTTATTCTGACCCAATCAAGTAAGAATATTTTGAACTTTGATTTTATATTGAGTAAAGTAAATACAATTTCTAAAACTTTCTGCATTTTTTCCAGTAATAATCTACCAGTTCCAGTCAACGAACTCAAAACAACAAGCATTGACCTAACGACATGTGAAATTTTATTTACGTTTTTTAATAAATTGGTTGAAAATCAAAAAGTCAATTGCATGAAAAAATTGCATCAGTTTTAGAATTTTGCTTCAGCAGTAAGCGTTTTTTATTCGATCTAAAAGCATGCCACAAAAATTTTTAAATCCAAAATTAAATTAAATTTTGTATTCCATTTTATTTTTCACCGTTTTCATTTTTGCATGCTCATAAGCTTCCTCAAATATTTTAACAGAAAGATGAAACAAGAATATCGAATATGAAGGCAGGGCAATAAAAAAGAAAACTGACATAACATAACATGAACAACGAAAGGTTCAAATAAACGTTTTTATTCATCGGCCTAAGTACGTTGATAGATGCGGGATTTTACTATAAGATGGCTCTGCATCCACCACCGCCATCCAACTCGAAAAACAACCTCGGCATACTATGTGACTCGAGCTCGACAAGTTTGAAGTTGGAGTTGGAGAAATGCGAGGAGAGAAAACAGACGGAGTTCAAATTGCTGAGCAACCAGACTGATCTACTGTACGAAGAATAAAGGAAAGAGAATAGAAAATTTGTCGTTGGCCTGACAATATCGCCGTGTGAATATTTTGTTCTGAATGGAGCAAGTGTAATGATGATGATGATGAAGGAGAGATGCAATTGAGTGTCAGCCTCGTGAATTGTGAATTGCACTAATGAGTTGTGGCTGTGGCCTAAGAATAGAGTCAAGGTAGACACACATATGAGCACATAGATATTTCCCCGTAAAAAGTTGAAGCTATTGTGTACATTGTATAATCCGAAATGCAACATAAAGCAGTACAGTACATGCATTTATATGTTACATAGAGAAAACTTTAGTTGTGTTCTATCTGAGATCTTATGTGTATGAGCTTGAATACTTAAGTATGTATGCATTTGCACATGTAGAATACAAGCAATAAAAAACGACAGAAAGAAAAAACTAATTATTCTGCGATTTCCGCTTGTCTATTTTTCAACTGTGAAAACAAAGCCAAACATTGTTCATCATCATGTCTACAATATTTCGTGTACGGTGCGAGATACAATATTGTACAAAACTCAAACTAAATATATGTGACTAACGATAAATATACTTAAGTTGACAGAAATCAACGAGCGTTTCTTTCTTTTCTCTCCTTTGACTTTATTTCTTTCTTCATACATATTTTGAATGTATGCTCCATTATTCTCGAGTCCTTATTCAGCAGACCCAAGTTTTTCACAGAGAATTACACTCACACACATATTTACTCATTCTCAACCTGATGAATGAATGAACACATTTTTTACCTTTCTTCTTTCTCTTTGACCCCGATGACTTGTGCTTCTTCTCAGAAATACTATACATGTAACTCCAATTCCTGTCATATTATGTCTTGGTTTTGATTTGTCTAACTTGAGAGGTTTGTCATGAACTGAATTTGATTTTTAAAATTACGTTTGTCACCGATTTGCAAGTTTATGTTTCAAAACAGCTTTTTTTATTCTATCCAAAATCAATTTAAAAGTTTAAAACTATGAGGGACAAAATGACAGCAATTCTGGACAAAACTGATTGTACAAGATGTCGCACTTCAAATGCTAAACCTGTCTAATGTACCAATAAGCTTTTAATTTCCAATTTACCTGTGCGCTAACCATCATAAGAGTTATCAGATCTATATTCGCATGAAGTTCTTATAAAAGATTTTAGTTCTTCAACCTACCTTTTCCACTTGTTCAAGAAAATGTGCAATTTATTTTTGCTTCATACAAAGTAACAAGCATATTTTTGAATTTGTTTGTGCACAGTGAACAAAACCAATGACTGCAATTGTCTAAAATACCATGGTATGATGAAGAGAAATACCATAATCTCTGTTATTACAGATGTTATACTAAACCCTGTCATCTTTCGGTGCTCATCCTCTGGTTCTCATTCTATTTAGTTCATCGTTTTTGTGTTCCAAAAATGCATGGATATTTCAATGCTACGTTTGTATGCACGCATTATAAACAAACTGTCAGTGTTTGGAAGAATTAAAACCAAAAATACTCAGGTATCTACAAAAATATAAATAGATATTAAATAAAACTACAAACAACGCTATAGAATGTCAATATTATATAATACTAGACACCTGATCTTGAATCGGCGAAAAAAATTAGTCGAGATTGTTGTTCAAGAATAGTAAAAAAGTAAACAATCCACAGTTATTACATCTCATTTCTTGTATTTGGTTACGTTGTATGTATAATGTATATATTGGGACTCTGAGTATGCATATTGCATATGCATATAAAAATGCATGACAAAAAATTAGAAATTGTCTAGGAGACTTCACTGTATGGGACTATTTAGGGAAATTGTGCAAATGGATGGATGGATTACAAAGATTTGGGGTTGTCGAACAAAACAAGACCCATACAATGTAAGTCACCCGTAGATATTGGACATATATAGCATATAGTATGTATGTACATACTTTATGTGAGTTACATCATGTAACTCATATGTGCATGCTTAATATTATACAGTAGGCTCGTCTGCACCCACTTTATCATTATTCATTGAGCTCCTTTCTTTCTCTCGGGTCCAACCTCCCAGCTTTTATTCATCTGCCCTTTCCCTATAATATAACGTTGGAGCCCGAGTCTTTTAAAAAAAGGCCACTGCCTGTAAAGGCACAATGTGCAGTCGTATCTAAATAAATTTAGGCTTTTTTTGGCTTTTGGGTTTGAACGTTTACTTGAAGTTTCAACTTTTAATTCAGACAAATTGAAGGTTTGCTATTCTTTATTTTTTGCCTCTTGAAAATTGACCCTCTTGACATGTCTTGCAATTACTTTGAATTTGGATTATCAACTATTTGTCGAGCGTCGTTATACTGCTTGTAAATAAAACATAATACTATTGTCTCTACAGCAAAAAATATCCGAACCCGACAATAATGGTACGTACTTTATTTATAAGTATAATATAACACGGTATAAAATTAGTTTAACTTTTAATCCTGCAGCAATCTGGAGTAAAAAAATCTTCTTTTTTTTAAAATGCTGTCGTATGATAACCTTTATAGATATTTGAAGACAAATAAATTTCGTGGTACTATCAGCTCATTGTATAATTGAACGTATTTTTACAGGGAAAGAGACTTTATTCTAAGAGATAGAATTCCCCATAAAAACTACATAGTTGTAAGGGGAAACTCTCAACATTATTGTTGAAACGTAATTACATCATTTGAAATAGAAATTTATCTAAACTTTAAAGGATTGAATGAATTGAAGCCCAAACAAAAATTTTACGGACCGTAACTAAATTATGTATAAAAATGCAATGCATGTTTTGATTATTCACCGTCATCATCGTCGCTATGTATGATGCACCACTAGGGAGGATCAACTGGATATCGGATACCGGAGCCAAATGTTAACGCTATTTTATATTTATGTTTGAAGTGTCCCAAGAATTATCCAATGGTAATGAATGAACTAAATGGCATCAGGACAATCCCCGCCTTCATGAATATGATGAAGACGAGGACAAGTATTGTCATTATGTCTGTCGATATTATATAGATATCAGATGATAGTACGGCGATGGTGTAACAAGAAAAAGTTAACACATTGAGATGGAGGAGGCACGTTTGCCAGTTAATCTGATGGCATCGGACATTCGGTGGCCAGAGAGGGATAGAACAGATGTGATTGAGTGAAATATCATGTACATATGACAAAGGCATGTGCTCTGGTCTGGCCTAGTCCTTAGATAGATGTATTTTGTACATATTCATTGAGCTCATCTCATCATTTTTATGTGTAAGGAATTGCAGAATTTAATGTAATACTGTTACCGAACATATGAATGCGTAATATATTTATATGTGTGCATGTGTATGTATACGGATTCGCTCACCCACTCATGAGTATGTATATGCTCATGTTTTGTACTGTTGGAAAATGTCATTATTTTATTCATGCATGTGCACTTTTATACTCTAGACAAACTACATACAACTGCAATACATATATTGGACTTGTTACGGTGAAGCCTGTGTGATTATGATGTGGATTCCCATGTGATTTGCAAGTCCACGTCCTGAATCCCCATTTAAATTTTCCATATGTCAAGTTGCATTTGGATATAGACAGTGTAGGCAGTTTTTACATCATAGATACTTACTTTCCCTTTGTGACTCACAGTCAGTCAGTTTTGCATCCTATTTTGACTGTAAAACGCAATGTTTTTTCAAAAATAAAAAAACCACCCAGGGCGTCCAATATTGCTTTTACAAGCTTTTTTTAAGCTTTCTATCAGCATTTTTATGATTCATGAACAATACAAGTTTTGTTTTTGAATTAATAAAATAATTGTTAATAATTTTATGCTAGTTCCGCATCTGTACAAAAAACCCAATCATGAACGATGGCTCTTTCAGGTTAGTTTTTAAAATAAGACTAAAATTGAACGCGCAATACAGCAACGAATAAAATGGAAGAAAGCGAAAAGAAGAAAGAAAGCAGGGAAATGGGCAAGAAACCATGGTGATGAAAGTCAATGGTGCTTTCGTCTATAGAGATTGATATTCATTTGTAGGAGAAGTCGGGAAGTAGCATGACGTGTTGCCAAATCCAACATCAGTTTTCCTTTTCTTCAGCGCAGCTTTCCGTTCCACCACGGCATAAGAACAGGCAAAGTAAAGGAAGGCCTTCTTTCTCATTCCCTTGACTGTGGAGCTTTTCCCTCGAACCAAATTCTATGCTTGTTTTTCTCTGCTTTTCTCTGTTCCATACATTTAACATTAGTGCCTGTGATATCGATCCACTCGAAACTGGAAGTTTGGCTTCACTGTTCGTTCGTGCTCACCGTCCTTTTTCTTTGGGTATGAGCAAAGCCTATAAAGTCAGGAGAAGCGGGAGCACTGTGCATTGTACATGTAGCATAAGTCCAATAGTATGTATACATAAGTAAATGCTTAGATTCAACGAATACTAGCTTAAAAGCTCCTTCTTCTAAGTTATCCAGCATACAATATATTGTAGATTCATAATCATCGTAGAGAAGTCATATCTACATCGCGATCCCTGCATTACATAATATGTACATGCACATATTACGTTATTTATACACGGGAAATGAGAAGCGAGACAATATGTATTTATATATACACGTACGGTTACCTATCGTACATACGGTACATTTTAAAAAGAGTGGAAGGGAAAGTAACCTTACACATTTGGGCTGGGGAGAGAAGAGTAGCTATCTGTGTAGCCATCAAATTGCATGAAAAAAGAAAGTCAGGATGCATTTATGAGGATTGACAAGGTTGATTATTTAGAGAGCTGCTCAAGTGATGCTCCTACTTTTCTGCCCCGACAGCGACCGATTGTCAAAGCATGAACATTCAAGTTATACACATTCTATACATTACAAAGTATAAAATAAGGTCGCTGGATAAACTACACCAACATGCATGTAAACGTACTATAAAATGCAGATTTTTTATTAGAAATAAGAACAAAATGCGCTTTAAAAAATGGAACTGAATCAATATATTGAATATTGAAGCTCTTCAAGGTTTTCCTCTGATATGTATGTAGATGATATCATTCCATATAACCCTGATGTACTATAATATTAATGTAAATGTGAGCATGAGAAGGTGGGGGCAAGGGTGAAAATTAAATCTGATTTATTCATTTTATGCTCGGAATTCAGGAGAGAAGATTGTATAATAGCAGTATGATGTAGTATAAATCTATGAGAGTATGCAATCGCCGTATATTACGGTGAATAAAGTATAGAACTTTTTATATCAGCCTCTTGGTCACGTTCCTTGGCAGCTTCCCTTGAGATGGAACTTTTCCCCATAAACCGATTGACTGGTGGTCAACAGCCATGAAATATGCAATAAATGATTTCAAATCAACCAACATCCCAGCCTCAAAATTGAAAATGGCTGCTTGAAAAAAATCAAATGTTTTCTAATAAATGTATTATGTAAAAATGTCAAAAAACGTTTTTTAGTGAAAAAATTAAAAAACACAGAAGCAAACTTTCTCACTAGTCACTACTCACTAGAATGATTTAGCGTTTAAAAGTAATAAAATGCATAAAATGGCATAACATAATGAACCTTGCATGATAAAACTTTCTAACCTCATTGTGTGGGCCCTTGAGTCCTTTTCTCTATACTTATACAGCCCTCTCCATCTTGTCTCATTGAGCACGTGCAACAGGAGCACTATTCAATCCAATCATTAGACTAAACATGCATATTATATACATAAATGTGTCACTTAATTTATGACGATTGCTTTAATTCCTTCCATTTTACCCACCAGCCTCAATCTCAAGTCGAAAAAGTACTCGGCTTTTATTTATATTACATTCTATAAGGTTTAATGTTTAAAGCACGTGTAAAAAGTAAAAGCCTATACCAATAAATGTGAGTTGTTCATGTGTGAGTGCAAAGCATAGCTAATATAATTATTTCTAATTAAATGACGGACGACTAGGCATCAAGGGCGCGGGGAATTCCTAATTTTTTCCAAATGTCCTGAAATTTGAGGAAGGAAAGCTCGTCTACTTGCTCTCTTGTCACAGTACATGAAGAAGGGACGTGATACAATTATTGCTAAATATTATTTACGATTGTGTTTATGAAGGGACGAGCAAGTTTAAACACGGGGAAAGCCCAGCAATGATCACCATAGAATGTGATCGCAATATACATACATATAAATTGTACACACTTTGGAATTTGAAACTTGAGCAAATTTGAATTTGCAGTTGCAAGTGGATTTGGATTGTCAATGTTCCTGTATGTATAGCTAGTATGTATAATCATGTATTGCTGGGTGTACTTACGTATGTAAAGCCTGTAGCCTTGGTAGTTGGTAGTCAATAGTAATGAGGATCGGTTGAGGCTCAACTCAACGCAGCTCAACTCATTTGATGGAGTGCGAGAGATTGGGCGAGGGAAGGCAATAAAGCACGTGGACGTGGTTGAGAGAAAGGGAGAGAGAGAGAGAGAAAGGCAAGGAGAGAAGCTGCAGTGCAATGCATGTGCAATACAAAATACGGATACACCGTGCAGTTGGCTGCATATAGAGGATTCTAATGTAATAAGTGCTTGTTCCTCTCGGATTTTTGGACAGAGGGAGAAAAGTCCCATGTATCTATATGTATGTACAGCTACAACATTTTGTTCCCCCAGTTCAGCTCTGCTTGTGGAATGGCTTATAATCAAATATCTGTCCTCTTAATGAAATGTTCATGAATACAGACGACCATTACTCACTCGATAGGAATCTCAGAGAGTTTCCCTTCTTCTCTCTCTCCCTTTCTTTTCTTCCTCCTTTTCATATTCTTTCTCTATCTTTCTTCTTTCTTTCCCTGTGTACATCTCTGCCTGTATCTGTAAATCTGAATACATGCAATCTGCACATGGAATTCGAAATTCAAAGACAAGCGAACAATATCTCTGTACGCAATATACAGTTTTACATAGTTTGGGAAGCGAAAATGGAGATTCCCAATCCAAATTCCACAATATGCCATGACAAAGAGAAAATGTTGGCAAGTGGTGCATAACAAAACTCTGTGTATCTAGTATCTACATACTATTGTCTTTCCTTCTATCCCTTTTTCTTTCTCAGGAAAAGCGTGTTACTAAAATCTACAATTTATGAATACGGCGTGTACATGTGTGTAACTAGAAAAGTTGGAATATGCAATTTTTCCTTGTAGATTTCCTTTGGTGATAAGGATAAATAATAATATTACAGGGAATTTTTGATGTTTGTCGCCATGTGTGAGACTATGTATATATTTAAGACAATAGAAGGAAAGATGAGGAAAAGAATAGCTTGTTCAAACGCCTTTCTATTATATATATTGAGTATGTCTGTAAAATAATACTTATCCCTGGCTAATGAGAATCAGTGTAGCACCATACGACTTTGAATTGGAATCTTTAAACCTGGAATTTTCCCACAGATTGTTTTTAAGGCAGAAACACCAAGACATTGATTATTTATTAGGCGTACAACAAATTTTCACGTCAGCTATCTCCGTATCTCCGATCTTTAACTGCGCTCAATTCAAAACTATGTAAAACTTTTAATCTTGATTTTGCCGTTTGGAATAAGGTCGAGTAGACTTTGATAATAATATTAATTGCCTCGTCGTAATTCGGCAGTTGGTGCGTTTTTTCTATTGTGTTTTGGTTTGGTGTTTGGAATGACGTGGTCTGGTCTGGTTTGACATGGCACGGTACGGTGTGGTATGGCCAACTATTTCTGTGCAGTCATTTACGTAGTATGCAATATTTTTCATTTCCACAATATTTCTCTCGTTTGAACCCGTCGAAGAAAAGAGAATATATATATGCATTTATACGAGGCGAAGAGGAGCACAAACTATTGTCAGGTTTACAAGGAAAACTTTTCCAGCCCGTTCTCTTGTCTCTTTTCCATCCTCTCTCTATTTCACTCTCTGTCCCCTTTGCTCGTGTTATTTCACTCTTTCTCTATTTTTTGTCTTTCCGCTTGTGTTCCACATGTGGAGGGTAATAATAATGATGATTTGGAAGCGGAGTGAGTAAATGCATTCATTGAGTTGAAACTGAGCGTGAGCGTGCTCCTTCCTTCTTGTTCCTCCAACTCACAGAGTTTTGCTACACTTTTTTCTCTTCCGTGCCACTTACATTATTCAAGATAAGCCAAAGCCACAGCCACAGCCAAAACTAGACGAGATGAATATATAATATGCACATGAGTCAGACACATGTGAAAACCTTGCAAAATACGACAAGGAGGAAGAGACGAAGGAGGAGGTGGAGGAGGAGAAATAATGAATGCATTGAGGATTGAGCATTTGCTCGGTCTTCAATGTCTATATAGACCCATAATATGTCCATATGCAAGGGTATATCTATTACAAGTACAAACGTGTTTGGCATGTATGTGCGACTGTTGTATTATATGTTGTATACATACATAATATGTATATTTACACTTGAAGTGGAAGTCAAAGTTGTAATATTACCAAAAACCGAAGCCCGGGCAGTGACTGGAAGGTAATGAATAGTCAAACCAAACCAAACCGACATGGAGGGGGAAACACCCCGACATGCTTTCGAGCACTCTAGTTTGGGCACCCAAATTAGATTGGCCAACAGAACAACTTTCTCGATATAGTATATTTTATTATGTAGATGTGTATGCTTAATATTTATACGAGACGTGTATATATAGTTGAAGCCCTTCTTTAGCTCCTTTTCTTCAGTTTTCTATTGACAGAAGTGTCGATGAAAGTTGGTACAGGAAAATTTCTTTGCTACGTTATTCATAGATGATAGAACTTGATGACAATAAAACTTGCTAAAATTAAACATTCTGCTAGCCTTTTTTTTACCAGTTATACCTTTTTTTAAATACTGAAATAGAGTCAGAGCATATTTAACAATTATTATTTCCGATATTTGAGATTCGCGTTGCTAAATTAAATGGGCTTTGGTGGAAGAAATATTTTTGAATGAATGGCCTTTTAACAAGTTAACAAGTCGTGGGCCGCGATGAATGGAAAAGGCGGAAATTAGAGAAAAATCTATATTTGTGTAGCATGCAGCTGTTATGTAACACACATACATAGTTTGAAGTATAGCCCATGTATAACAATAATATCCATAAAGTAGTCTTGTTATGCAATTTGGTGGTTTTATATAAAATGTCATATACTATATATAACACATGATACAATACAAGTGCAATGTTGGTTATATAATGGACAAAATAAAGAGTACAATGCCATACATACGCGGTGTAAGACAGAAGCGGAATCAGAAGAGGAGAAAGGCTGCAAGTTGGAATTTCATGTATCGATTTTTCCTGTGGAGGCTTTCAATTATTGACAAATGGATTGCACGAGAGCACGCAATGTTTCATTAAACCGTGTAGCTAAGTGTAGGTTATATTAATGTCCAGTCACTCACCAAGTCGCTCCAATGTTTCATATTTTTCTTTCTTTGTTTTTGCTGTTTTTCAGAAACTCCATTGTTTATATTCGTGTTGTACACAATATTTGGCCAAGACGGAAAAATATAGAATTTTACCCCTTAAAGCATCATATTTGCATTGCTTAAACACTTCCTCCAAAGTAGTTCTCAATACAATAGAGTGTCTGCTCTTAATATTCTCAAGCGTTTGATAATGCACTTTTAATTAACAGCGCTTGTCTTTTGAAAAATGCAAAACTAAGGTTTTAAAAAGTATACAAATTCAAAATATTTGATACAAAAGTCCAGAATTAACTCTTCAATATAAATCAGCAGAAGTTCACAAAACCAGGAATAAGGAACATTTTACATCAGTTTTTAACTTATTCAGTATCAAACCTTTTGATTATTATTGTGAGTTATGATACTATATATTGTACAACTTTATGCGCATTAGGTTATGAACTTTATACACACTTTCATTTTCCCCAGAGCTTTTTCTCCAATTCAAAAACAAGTTATGACCTGCTAATATCCGTCTATAAAACTTACAGAATTAAATAATGCTATAAAGTATGCATAAAAACGTTTTGAAAAAAATAACGTTTGAATTTTATACTGATACTGATAAGTGACAGCAAATAGCATGGTGCTCTATAATGAAACTTGTCCGTAATATATGAATTACCATCAACTATAAATGTATGTACAATGTACAACCTAGCTATCTGACTGTGTATCTTCAGCTGCATCTATGTTTCCGCCTGTATCAGCATCAGCATCAACCCAATAGCCCGAATCTGAAAGCATTGTCTTGATCTATTTCCATCACACAGTAAATAGACTTTTTTTCTCTATTCAAAATCGTCTTGTCTTTTCTTCAGTGCTAGATGCTCAATATATTTTCTCCATTTTGAAGAGGAACAGGTGCAACAGAAATTTACAAATTACTTACCCACAGCAAGTTACTGCTCTGACTCGCTCAAAAAACGATCAGACACTGCAGGCAAAGCAACAACCTATATTTCAAAAGATACTTTTAAACAACGGCCCTGGTCCTATCCATTTTTAAGCAATGAATGTTGTGTCACACACCCAAAGTATAAAGATAAAAGGAAAACAATGGTGAACTGGTTTACAAATAAAAATAATATTGTTACTGCATTAATATACTTGCTCACACATATTCATAGTACATATACTTTTACTTTTACTCTCTTCGTATTAATATTTTTCCGAATTTCCATTTTACTTTGAATGAAAGGCTTAGACAAAAATAAAAATACGAACTAGAGCGTTTTTAAATGCATGAAAAAATGCGTCCAGCTCTTTACACACACAATTACAATCCAAGTCATGAATGCGCATTTGTATATTTGTGTGCTCACCATCAAAAAAGTAACTATAATAGAAAATATGATGCATAAGAGGGGATTTGATATTTTTCAATTTTATCATAATGTGGCCAGGAACTTTTTTTTTTCGTTCCATTCTATTTTAATATAATATATATAATATACACCACGGAATTAGAGACCGATTTTAGAAATTGTGAATCATACATACGCACACACATACATTTAAAAAAAATATCCTACATAAAAGTGTGTATGTTTGTGCGTCTCAAGTCTAAAGCAGAGCTACCTGCTGTATGAAAACATGTGAGGCGTATCTTCTCCCTGTGTCTGTGTGTCTGTAATATCCATACAAAATACATACATTGTGTGTGTACTACGTACGTACGTACGTTCGTACATACATACGTAGCCAAGGCCGAATGTGATGAAATTGAATAAAAATCGTGCACCTGCATGTACTCTCGGTTGATTTCATAAAGGAAAATGATTAGGCATAAATCATAAGCCATTAAATATGCATACAGATATTACAGATGATCATCATGATGCTGATCGTCATCCTCATCATCTTGATAATATTAGTGGAGGACTGAGTTTCACTTCATATACGATACTTGATAAGCCTGCTCAAATCATCTCTTTGTATCATACGTACATACATATGTATAATACTTTAGACTTTAAATCTTTTGTACAGATGCAAGCTTTTAAAAAAATAAGGGGAAAATGGGCTCAATATTTGTAAGTAAAAAAATGCAGAAACTGGAGTCTGCCCGAGACTTCATCTTCATTAGCATCATATTACTGAAAATTATGATAAATTTTCCTTATGGCAAACCTCTTCCCATGTTCTCCAATATATCTCAATGAAGTAAAAAAATGTTTTTCGATTACTTTTATGTTGTACGTAAAATCACCTCTGTATGTATAGATTGATGTTTGATTTGCAGGCAAAAATAAATATTAAGCTTCTTGCATTAATTCTTCCAAGAAAATCCCCGACAATTAACATTCTATCACGTATAACTATATATACTAGGATTCCTTTCGACTTATTTGGAGACATGCACATGTACATACATATTAGCAAAAATAATGATGACAAATCCACCAAATTACAAGCAAACTAAATTGAGTAAACAAATTTTCCTTTTCCTCTATTCCTTGACTGTATAAAGTTGACTTGACAGAAAGTAGTGGTTTTTGTGAGTGTAATTGTACTTTGTAATTTGTAAAAAAAGGACAGAAGTTTGATATAAAAAAGGAAATGTGTCCACGTAAAAACGTTTATTGGTGTCATATGTTGTTTACTTGAGAGAAAGAAAGGGTTTTTTTGTGTCAATTCACATTCACACTTTAGACGATCCTTTGTAATTGGATGAATTTGCGGTGCAAACAAAGGCAACAATGCTGTACAATATACAATGTTGAATGTACATATGTAGGTACATTACAAGGGCATAATATAATATATATGATACAATGAATGTAACACATGGAATGGAGAAAAGGAGATGTTGATCGTTTAGAACCATAAATAGATTAGGAAACAGGTGAGTAACCAACCAGTATACGTAAATACACAATATGCATGAAAATACCCCATTCAACACTATGCATTCGTATTTTTGTGCACATTGTAAATTGTGATTGTTAATTCTCTCATGTTTTTTGGGGGTAATCGTGGGTGTCTTTTTGCTTGAACCACATGTTTCCACATGTCACATTTTCACCACCACCTGACTCCTCTGGCTTGCACAATAATATGAATTTAAATATAGAAAATAAATAGAGTGCTTTTCAGTGAGCACATGTTTGAAAAGGGAGATCCTGCCGCATATGTCCATCTTATTGTTGGTGTATTGTAATTTTCCAACAGAAAATCTGCTCCTTAAACATAAAATAAAATACAGATAGAACTCGATCCACGCCTTCCAACTCTTGAACGTACAAAATTTTGAAGAGAAACAAAAAAAAGCCGACAACGAATCAAATGGAGAAAAAAATGGAGTAAACGTTTAATTGTAGCACCTGGAACGTAATTTTACAGAAAACTGTTGTAAGATGAATCCCATTATGTACAACTAATTTGAAGCTTGCCGTGCCAAACAGCTTAGTGCGAGATACATACGAGACAAGAGAAAGTGAGTTTTGGAGTCATTTGTGCATAACTCTAAAATCTGCACATATGGCGTCCAATGCAAAATACTCTTCAATCTTTTTATATAAATACATAATATGTAAACCTACCAAGAAATATGAAAACTCTAAGGAAAAAACATAATCTGTGAAATCACAGAGTGTGAGAGCTGAAAAATGTGACTAATCGTTGCTTTATATACACATCAATGCTGCAAATGGTTATTTTACAGCATTTTACACATTCAAAATCCAAAATCCAAATACGTTTTAAATTCCATAACATTAGTCAGCTAGTCAGACGACTGTTGTATAGAAACACTGTGATACAAAACACTGTGCGGCCGCCGTGTGTCTTTTCCTGACAAAAGGAGCTCTCCATCAAAATTCTGTCTTGGTTCGGAGATCTGTCTGGTCTGGTCTGGTCTGTTTGGTGTAAATAATTATACATTTACCTATACGGTGGGTAAGTCCTAAGTATAGAAAGTACATAAATACATACATAGTGCACGCTGTATAATTTTTTACACTTTTATTCACACCTGACATGGTATCGGAGCGGGCAACAGACTGAAGACAGCTGACTCTGATTCAACTCAAAACGTCATGACCAGAACCAGAGATAGACATTGAATCAAAAATATTTTCAACCATCTTTTAATTTCCACTCAAAGATTCTATGTACACTTAAAACGTTAAAGTTGAGTGAGTTTAATCATATGAAAGAAACTAAAGTGAACAGAGTACACGTATAATATGTCTTGGAAATGCAACAGTATGTCTGTACACACAGAATGCTTTTCTAAATTAAAAGTATTTCCTAAGAGTAAGAAGATCCATCAATTTTAATTTAGTCATGAGCCATGTCCATGATCCTTCCCCATAATCATGGACTTAAATGTAGCCATTTGGCCAGTCTATTTAGTATTTGCACAGTATAACATGTATGTATATTTATGGGCATATGTATACATTTATTATGTGAATGTGTTGTCAATATGAGTGAGTAGATGGGTGATGTATTCATTGGAAAACTATGGAAAACCAAATGAGGATTGTCCTTATAAATACTAAATAGGAATGAAATGAAATTGAACATGAGGCTTTTAGCTGAATTAAGGCTCCGACTCTGCAGCCACACGGGTAGCTTATGAGTGACAATCTGGGATTCTTTTCTCTCCCCACTCATCAACCGACAGTTAGTAACTATACGTGCATACATATACAGATATATCATACATGTGTGAGGCGGTATATACTTTATGCATTACATATACTCATGAGTTTGAGGTTGAGGTACTTACGCAAGTATATTGTAACATTATGTACTCTAATGCAGATATTTGTATGTGTAATATTATGACTCCTTCCGAAGGGACGGACAGATGCAGATGGATGAATATGAATGGAGACTGTAGAAATACACACACACATATATATACAAGTTGTCAGCAGCTTCCTACATATTATATCTCCTTCTTTAGTGAGCTATTTGCTTGGTTGTTATGTGGAGAAAAAATTGATGAAAAAACTACACAAGTGTCCATCTCTTTATGTATAACGTATAAGTATCGTGTTTGGCTTCACAGTCACAAAATAGGGGCCTGATCGAAGATAGCTTTTGACTAAAATAGTAGAATTCGAATTTAAAGCAAAATATCACTCAAACTAATGTTACTATCATATTTCAACTCGGAATACGGAAACAGCAATCGTGGTAATACTAAAGAAGTCTGAGGGAAAGAGTTGCATGATTATTTCTACAATTTTATCGTAAATACATTTTAAAAAGGTGTAAAGATTTGGAGGAAAACATCAGTCAAATCCCATCCTCCCAACCAAACCTCCCTATTGTTAATTGTTAATCAGCACATGAATGCTAAAGTTTGAATTGATTCATTGTTTGACTAATGCTGGCTTCTCCAAACAGTTCAAGGAGTGTAACAAAGAAAAGTTAGAGAGCTAGGTTGATATGTAGAAAGACAGCCCGAGAGTAAACTAATAATTGAAATTAAAGTCTCAAATGTCCCCATTCAGCTGATTCCCGAGTCTGTTCCTCGGTTGACAAGAATATACACAGAGAACACACATTTTATTGATCATTGACACATGTAAGGTATCCGGAAAGTCGTACATGTGTCCGTCTCTATGCATATGGTTAGTTTGGTGCAATTGGAATATTGGAATTAGACAAGTGGCCGCTCTCTCTCTCTCTCTCTCTCTCTCTCTCTCTCTCTCTATTTCATTCCTCTTCAATTTTTGTTCCCAATTGATAGTTTTGGACAACACATGTGACAAGAGAGAGAACACACAAACAACACACAAGGGTGGTGCCATACACAGCACACACAGCATGTAGGACTTTCTTCCGTTCTTTTTTCCAAACACATATAACACACACACACACATTGGTTGGTTGGTCGGTTGGCATATTATGACGACGTGTGTGCAATGTGCACTTATCAACAATGTAAATTCAAGTCCATGTGCACTAGATACTAAATGATCCCACCTAATACAATTTACAATTACTAAATTGGACCAGTGTGTTGTCTCTTGTTTGAGCAAGAGCAACAGTAGTACTCTAATTTACAATCTGTCGTCTTGTAATACGAATACATGTGCATTATTGCTGCAATGAAACAACTGTGACTGCACCTCTATGGCTTTGCATGCAAATAAAAGACAAATAACATGTATGACATTGACAGGGCTCACATCACATGTTCAACTTTGAATTTTGAGAAAAATAATCATTATTGCTTCATAATGTAATTTCTTTAGTTTTTGAAAAAATGTTCAGTATTAGAATATTGGAAGATGAAAAATGCTGAACCTCATCTGGATGCTCAGTTGATTTAAAAGAGAGCAATAATTTGTTCCTCAGAGTTTTGACATGAAAATTGCACAGTTGAGATTTTTACGTCAAACCTCGGGAAAGGCGTTGACTTTGACGACTCAAGTCTTATGAGTATAAAATTGTGTGGAAAAAGGAGCAGAATACTTTATTACATTGTTTAAATTATATTGTAATTATTTTGCCATGTTTATACCCAAATAAAGTCATTTCAGATGTATCTTGGACTTTTACATTTACATGTAAAATGTAAATGCTAAACCGTGTAGAAAGGTTCATGTGGAAAACGCAGAAAAATGGTGAAAAGGTGAACTGTGAACTGAAACATACGTATCTATGTGTGTGCATGTCTTCCTGATAATATAATATACATAGTTAGACGAGCTATGAACTTCCCATATCATTATCATTATGTTTGGTTTGGTAGCTCACATCTTAATAAATAAAAAATAATAATGATAGATGTGCTATTCTAGGTAAATTATACAGTGGAATTCTTCCTTCTGTTCCATGCTTGTCATTTTTTGACGTTGCAACACACATTTATCCTCTGTTTTTTTGAGGAATTATGGCAAGCTCAACCAAAACGCACGACATACAGCGGTGCAAAGCATGAAAAATGCAGTCGAATGAACTCTGCTCAATTCAGTTTTTTCTATGTATGTATGTATGTATATAGTGCACAACAAAAGTCAGCGGCAACACACATCCAAGATTCATGATAAAGTTGGTTGGGTCACGTTTCTCCGAGTTTATAAATGTCAATTAAGTCACACAGAAGGAGAGTCTCAATTTAGGATTTCACCCATCACAAGCTCCAATGTACTTACATATACATGCATACATAAGAGTTGCCACGGAAGAGACTCAGAGGGAAAGAGAAAAAGTGAGTGCAAAGACGATGGATTGGCTGGTGTACTGGCATTGACATGTCATGGAATCGGAGTATTATAAAGGACAATGTATTGTACATTGTACGTGTATTGTATGAAATGTCGGGGCATTGGGGGCAAGACGTGGCAACAAACTCTTTAAATATTTACACTATGAAATATGTGATACTCTCCAGATATTCCCCCCATTCATCACGTAC
>JAQIVE010001273.1:0-26178 GCA_034698285.1 Sminthurinus bimaculatus
CCAAAATAGAGCACACTTACCCCATTTGTGGGGCAAGTGTGCTCTATGTGACTTAATTCAATTAAAAATTAATTGTAATTTGTAGACGTAATGAAACTTGGTACTATATTACATGTGTCGATACTCAAATAACACCCGGATATGGTAACAAAAACAAAGTTGTTCTAAGTTAATTACAACAGAAGCTATACTGTTTCAAACTTTGACTTGCTAAAAATAGAGCACACTTACCCCATGGGACCCTACTAAGGTTAAATGCAGTTACATTCCAAGCCAGGACGTTTTGTAGTGTGTAGAAAATGATGACAAATATATAACATAATATATTGTATTATGTATGTGTCAATTTTTTGACATTATAAATTACACATATTATATGCATAATGCATAACGTTGAAAAATTCAAATGGATGGTTAAAGCACATACATAACACATTCCCAGCCTGTGATACATACATAACAAGTACACTATATGCATTATGCATAGACGTACGTACAAGTTTCAAGCCGTTTGAATAAAGTGATGCATATGTCTTTGTACAATTCTCAACTCGCTCCAATGTATCCGATAGTTTGAATTGACCCCTGCAGGCCCTACGTGGTTTTGATATAAAAAAGCTCTCTTTCCTCCCTTCTTTTCCTTTTTCACAAGGAATTTTGAAGGACCGAGAAAACTAGGAGAGAGAGGGGGACGCGTACAGGGAAAGAAGATAACCATTACACATGCTGGAAACGAAGTTAATGGACATTTTACGTAATACCTACATTCCCCAAAATTCCAGTACATGTGCACCTCTAACTCCGTACCTTATTACATATTACATACATGTGTACGTACCACGTATAGCCATAGACAACATATCGTATCGTCGCGTTTCTCCGAAACGTCAAAAATGTATGTTGACGATAATATAAAAGCTTAGTAAATCTGTAAAGCATGGAGCGTGTAGCTTATATACGATAGGATCTTTTTTTAAAATGGCAGTTTTAAGGTAAATGGAAATATGTTCTGCAACTTTCGTACAAAATTCTTGAATTTCAAATTTTTACCCGACTATTTGTCAGCTTATTATTTTTTTACTTGAATTATTTGTCGTTACGACTTGGTTTCAAAATTCTAATAATAATAGACAATATAAATGCCTTTTTATTGGAAATTTCATAGATTAGATTTTTCTACAAAGTATGAGCTTCTTAATTTTAGATGCCGTTTTAAATAAAATATTTATATTCTTCCGAACATACTTGATGGTTCGTAGGAGATGGTTGATTCCTTCTTAAAATTGCCATCTATATTGTATAATAACCAATTATTGTAAAGTTTGGTAGTCTAGAAAATTACAGAGTATTTCATATGGTGTAGATACTTTGTAAATTATGCTGGTTTTACAGATTAACCAATTTTACAAATCGTCACTAACATATATGTACATTTGAACAAGCGTACCAAGACCGGAAAGTGTAAATTTTTAATGACCTCTTGTTCAATGGCTTATTTAGCTGTATATAGTCAACTACTATCCTACAACTTCTCTCTGTCTCCTACGCTCAAATGATTCCCCCCATTTCTAGGACACAGAGAGAGAGAGAGCCAACTTGGTGGAAATCTGGATGTAGAAGTATATGGCAAACAGGAGAGCAAACTGAATTCCTTGCCTTCCTCTCCTATCAACAATCCGCCAGGCATGTACACACATACACATCTCTGTTCTCTGTTCATGGCAAGTTTTCCTACGTGTGTGTGTGTGTGTGTGTTGAGCTTTTAGATTCTAAGGAGATTTCAAACGGCCCAACTTGTGTCGCATTCTCTAGGGATTCTAAATGCAAAAATACATGCCTTGTGACGACAGTCACTTACTGTTCTTTTAAAGCCATTCCGTACATGTATGTGTTTGTGTACTCTATTCGTCGTTCGTTTTCTCGTCGTCGTCCTCCATCCGTAAATTGTTCCATATAGAATCAAATATTCTCTCTGTAGGTTTTTTATGCCTATGAAAAACCATAGATGTACCTATGTCCTGTTCCGTTCTCTATCGCATATTGCGTCAGTTTACAGTTAAGTCACTGCTTTCCCTTCGTCCTGGGTCCTCACCCACAGCTACTCCATCTGCGTCCAATTTGGATACCACAAACTAAAGCCCCACTCTCACACACATATCGTCAACTTGACTCGGCTCCACTCAAGTCGACTCAACTTCATTCCCGCTTACAATCCCCAATCCCCCTTTGAGTCTTCTACTCCTTCAAACAATTTATCAGAATACAAAATACAAAATCGAGAGCGAGAATAAGGGGGGTGAAAGTGTGAAATTTTTCTTAACAAAAACTTTTGTCTACTCACAACTAGTATATCGACAGGGACAAAACTATGGTCGAACCAAGTAGAAGACGGGACAGCAATAAAAGTAACACCAAAAATGTTTCTCCACTTTACCCTACTTTCTATACCGTGTACTTTCTAGATACCATGTATATTGTGCTTTCGCAGCGTACTATCATTACAGACATGAGCTGTACCTTCCACATTCATACGGTAATACATCTAAATGAGGGCATATTGATTGCTCTAACTGGGTGTAGGATTAGGACGAGACAAGAAAATACAAGACAACGAGTATTAAACAAAGAAGAAAGAAACTATGTGTGTTAGAGAGAGAGAGAGAGAGAGCTGAAGATGGAGACTTATCGTAAGATAGATAACACATTTCTTTAACGCTCCCTCAGGTACACTATCTTACACTAATTCTTTCCTTTCTGATTAACTCCTACGTTTATATAATCTCTCCCAAATCAAAACAGACAACCAACTTGGATACCGAGTCTCTAAGGCCACTCTCCCTCTCATCCTTTATACATATCATTTTCTCCTTGTTCTCTCTCTCTCTCTCTCTCTTATCCTTCTCTCACTGTTTCAAGATTGAATAAATTCAGGTCCGTTGCCTTTAACTCTCATTTATACAACATTCAATACAAGTTGGAAAACACACAACAATTAGTCATCTTTTCATAAGCAAAGTTTCAGCTTTTAACGTTCTTAAATTTGTTTTGTTAAATTTGTGTCATATCATGAGCCATTGAATCCTTTCATCTGAACAATAACGGCTAACATTTCAATGAACGATAAAGTGTGGGCATTGGGCATATCTTGGTCTTATTTCAATCTTATCGACACTTTCTTTTCGTATCGCACAAAATCGAAAGCCGATGAGTAAAAATTCAAAAGCTTTAGACGAATAGAATATAGGTTATTGCAAGCCATGTATATACCAAATCTAACGCATATTAAATTTTTTTTCCAGAAACATCGAAACAACAGCTTCTCTTAAAATTTTAAACATTCGTCGCCTCGGCAGCCTCACCTTCATTCACTCCTACTGCTATGGGACGAATTAGAAAGAATAAAACTTATCAAGCTATCTTTGGAAACCTTTACATTTTATAGGTATGACGTAGACTACAATCCAGACAATTTTGAAAAGTTCAAAAGATAAAACTGCAACACACAAGTGAAACAATGGGAGACAGATTTCAGAAGAGATCTTAAATGGAAAGACAGAGAGGGAGAGCTCAAGGCTGGGTCTGTGCTATGGATGGCTATGGCTGCACTGCACTACACTGCACTGGACGTTAGTATGTATATCAGTAAGGTTGAAAGGAAAGGGAGGATGTGAAGACACGCGAGGGGCAGAGAAAATCAGTAGTGAAATAAAGTGAAGATAACACACGAAATAATAATGACATGGATAGAGACAAGAAATAAAAAGGACGGAGTGAAAGAAGCGTCCGTGAAAGGAGAAGAAAGAGTTTTCATCGTTGAGGGAAAGTAATGAAACAGGATATGAGAAGAACTGACTGAAGAAGGCGAAAAGTAAAAGAGAGTGAAGCGACTATATTACAGACTGGGGGGAAAGACAAAGGAGGAAGGCAGAAGTGTGATATTTCGATAAACAAAAGATTATTTTACATCATTAAAACAAAGTGGAGCAGTGCCGGGCCTAATTACTCGTGAAAAAGATCAGGCGACAATCTCATAATTATGTGAGCCTTTTGTTGTATTCTACATTAACTTTTTCCTCGTATAATAGAAACGCATACATCTGCTGATATATTTGCCTATAGCATCACCTCCGTTTTATCCACTTTACAAGAACTCAAAGTTATCCTTAAAAAAGCCATTCCTTTGCCTTTGTATTTTTCTTCTATATATAGCTGTATTTATAAGCATGCTTTACTCATACACAGTCAGAAACTTTATACAAGTACAAAGTGTTAACATATGCATTTGACTTTTAGTTCAAACACTATTTTCTCAAACTTTCTCCTTAATCATTCCATTCATCATCTTCTTCTATTTCTTCTTTTCAACAACTGCATCGAATTTTCCAGTCCTTACGGTTAGCTGTATTTACCCTTCTTAACGTCTTTAAACCAAATTACTTTGGTCTATTATAAACTGACTTTTTATCCATCACAAGCCAAAATGTTATAGGTAGAAACTCCCTGTTTTGCACTGCAAAATTTACCCTGCTTTCCTACTTTCTTTTTCGAATCTATCATCATAAAAATTTTGTTTTTAATTTATATAAATCCCCAAATACTCCCCCAGGAAAATTTTCTAATTCTCCTTATTAAACATCACATTTGAACACTGCAGTAAATTTTGGAAAATAAAGTAATAAATATCTAAGTCTTAAAAACTTTCATTGTAAACAAACTAAACATTGCAAAGCACGACAAAGTAAATGCCACTAATTTTTCTATTGTGAACCAAGCTTAGTGTTTAAAGTCTTAGCCATAAGTTCACAGCGTGCACAGGTCGGCCCCGAAAACAATGAATCTTTAAACAATTTATTGCTAAAAATACCATTTATATTTGGAACAATCATTTTTCTCCATAATTATCCAACTGGTATTTAACCAATTATTTTATGGTATATCGATCCATACATTTCACGTTTATTAAGAAAAGCAAACTCCTTTTCAAGAGATCAATGATGCAATAAATGCTTTAAATTATATATACATACTAATAACCTGAATTTTTGACTTTTGAATAAATAAATTAAATCACAGGGTTTTTGGGTCACCATACACCTAATCAATTCTTAAAAATTTTAAATTCTTTGAAGTGCAATACTTTAACCCAGAAAGGGAAAACGAAGGATAGAAAAACTAGTAGAGAAAGTCCAATGTAAAAGGAGTCACACTGTAATAACCGTAAAACGACATGTACCCATTCATTCATCCATTCAGACACATTGAACATAGTAAAAGTCTGGCGTACACTGTGTAGCACATTTACAGAGAAGAAAAGAAGGCTTTAGTTGAAAGTTGTGTAATGTAATTACCACTGCGGTTTGGAGAGAGGAATTACTGAAAAATGGATGGTTGGACTCGAACTGAGTATTAATAAATTAAATTCAAGCAGTTTGTACTTTCATACTCACACATGTTCAATTTATACCCAAGTATGTACACACATACAAGGGAATATTATATGTTTGCTTCATTTTTCCCCTCAGTTTGTGAAAAACCGTAAACCGTACTCTTTTTTCTACATTATTTTACTTCACGATACGACGGCTGACATGAGGACCACAACTAATTTTTTCCTAGCTCTGCTTTATGCTCCCTCTTCCATTCTCCCTATAATATAATAAAAGAAAACGTAGTTGCAGATATTATACACATACATATATAAATAAACTGTATATAGTTCACTGACATGCTTGGTAACTTTATACCGAATATATTGCACGCGGGATTAGGGCTCTTTTGTACATTGTTTTGTTCATATCGAGTAGTATGTGTAGTTGTGTTAGTAGTAGTTGTGGTGGTGGTACTAGTCGACTTAGACAAATCCTTGCGACACCTCATTCCGTCAAGCTTTTCTGTTGCCATCCAACTACCATTTTTCTATCTTGCCCTCGCATGCCTTCCTCTCACGACTTCCCTCTCTCACTCCTTCTGAAGTTCTTTACACAGTGTAATGTAATGCAATACAAATACGCCTAACATATCCCCACTCAATATTCCACATCGGTTTACGTAAATCAGTCAAGGATTCAAAAGCCTGCATTCTACATTAATCTTTGGCAACTTCTTTGACAACCCGAATCTTGTCTAAGGAATTTATTTAGTTATTTCCTTTTCCCTTCTTTCTCCTCCTACCCTTGCCACTCTCTCTCTCCTTGTCCTGAATTCAAATGTCTAAACTCTAAATTCTAAATTAACCACACATAACAACATTCATGCACGCAAGTACATGGAAAAAATCCCCACATGATGCAAAAAATATGGCACAACGTTGGAGAAAGTACCACAAGTTTTTTTAATTTGGAATTTCCATGCAAGCAAATTCTATCCGACCATTCCACACACCATGAATTTTATTGGTCTGACTTGAATCGCTAACTAATAAGTATGCATAAGTCATGCACAGCAAAATTGGATGACGAAAACAAAGCTTTATAGATATCCGAAGGTGAAGCTACAGAATAAATCAACACAACATTCATACCTAAAGCATGCGTTCTATTTACTTTGTTTTTTCTAAAAGTAAAACTGTTGTTCTTCGAAAAATGTATAATATGTATTCCACATAAATAAGCTCAACCTCTTCCTTCTTTGACTTTACAATTCTACCGGGATCAAGTTGACTTGAACAAAAGACAAGCAAGAAGAAGATCAAGAAAGTGAGAGGAAGAAAAACAGGAAGCCGAAAAAATACTGACGAGTCAATGAATTATGACTCGAGACAAAAAAAAATTCCTAGTAAAATGAAAGCGAATACGTAACTAGATGATGCTTTTAGCTCAAGCGAAGGAGGTAGTTCTTACTTTGAAAGACAAAGAAAGAGAAAAGGATAGTTGATTCACTCGAGTCAAGTCAGACAAGTCGCACTTACGCTTGTTTGTACATACAAAAGTAAACATATAGCAAGTTGCAAGAACAGGTCAAATAAGATTACCGTCATCATCGTCATTCCAGGGAATAGCGAATAAAGTTGGAACTTTTGTGAAATGTCTACGTATGTACATGCAATACCTTGTATACATTGTACACATACAAGCATAAGTATTTGTGTAATCTAAACTCTCAAACGTCCGCAAAAACATATACATAATATAAATACGCATACCTACATACACTCTACTTCATGCATAAAGGCATATTTCTAGAAAAACATACAACGAAGGGACCAACGCGGAAAATGTTGATGTACGATGAACACGTACAAAAGTATTCACTCGTGAACATATACCTACTTACATAACAGGATGAGTATGCGTGCGTGGTACTAAATAATTTTATCCTTGAAAAGAGAGAGCGAAAAACGAAGACAAGTAGAAGAAAAAGAAGAAAAAAGTGAATAGCTGAATAGGTGGACTTACCAAAATACATTTAACATCACAACATTGAGCACGGAGTACATACACATTGAGCACAGAGACTTAAAAGAACCAGAAGAAGGATGAAGATGATCCATCACAGTTTACAGTCTGTCTACAGCTACACGGTTAGCTCGCTCTTTTAAATCTCCTCTTGCACCAATCCATCCACCGATGTACAGGCACACGTGAATTCGTGAAAGGTCCACTTTCTCTCTTTCTTTCTTTTTTTTCCTCTCCCCACTTTCTCCTTCTCTTTTCGGCGTGGATTATTCTACAAGTTTTTTGCCTCCTGGTTTCTCGTAATATGTTTCGACTTTACATTTTCTCCTGGAGAGCTTTCCTTTCGAGAATTTTCAATTTGTCAAGAATTTTCAAGGTAACTTGGTCGTTCAACATGGTTCGATGTTCAACATTCAACATTCGATGTGTGTGTGTGTGCGCGTGCCCCTTTTCACTGCTCACTGCTCAGTGTAGTTTCAGTTGGGAGATTTGCATAAAATAAAAAACAATTTAATTCAAAAATTGACTACAAAAAAGAAAGTGAGAGTAAGTAAAAAAAACAGAAAAAATCGAGTTTTACACGAGACGCCGAACAAGCAGATGATGATGGTGATGGTAACGAGGACGACAAACAGTAATAATAATGATATATAGTCAAAAACTGAAAAAATGGAAAGTTAAAGAAGAGGCTGAATATTATTTGACTATTTGAGAATGAAATGTAACATTTCTCCGTTTTTTACCTTTAAATCTAAGCCAGTGTACTGGAAAATGAAACCAAGAGGACGTGAAAAGAAATATTTTTTCAACAAACGAATATAAACCCGGTTCTGGGATCCCCCGCTTCGTCCTCGTAACATCGACCATCTACTTTCATTCTCCCTGTGCTTTCTTTTCCTTCTACACGACAGCCTTTTCCATCTTGTCTTTTTTCCAACGCCTTTCATCTTCACATAGACACAAGTCACAGACTTTTTTGCTCTCCTCCAAGAGGCAGTCCAACATGACAAAATACACGCTCCCAGCGAATCATCACACCACCGTGTTTTACCAAACTATACTGAACTGTGCAATATGCACGCTGTATCCATACTGTATCCATACTGATCCTCGCAATAATATCCTTTTCCAAATATCGACATGGTAAACTTGATAATTTATTTTCACTTCTTTCCTCCTCCTCCTCCACTTTTTCATTTCTTTCCTCTGTATCTACGTTTTCTCCTGCTAAAAAATACAATGCTTAAAACAATAACGGTAGCTCATCCATTCCATTCCATCTACTTCTTCGTTCTTTCGTTCCTCCCTCCTCCTTTTTCTTCATTCATTCATTCTCGGAAAAAAGGACAAAAGGACATCTTTCTTGCTTTCTGTCTTTATTTTTTTTTTCTTTAAAATGTATCGTACTTTGATATTCATAATATCAGCTCGAGCTTGTTCTACCGTTCTCATATGTTCAAGGGAAAAAAACTATGATGCGATAACCCCAACTTACATTATAACAACAAGCCCAGCTACAACTACCGCTAAACCATTGAGATTTGAGACACCGGAGTGAAGAATGTGAAAGAGGGAGTGAGAGCGAAGAAAAATATATAATGTGCCTTATACTTTATACTATGATCTCTCATTTTTACCCGAAAAATGTGTATAATGCAGCTTTTATTTAAACCAGACTCTTTTTTCCATAAAGGCTTCTTCTTATTCTTTTCCTCCTTTTCTTTCCCCTCCATCTCTAACTTTCAACTATAACTTCAACTTTAAACGTATTTTTTCACAAATGAAAGCACAGAGAAAGAAGACAGGGAAAGGCTCTTCCACTGTTTCTTTGTGTGTATGTAAAAAGTACAAGACAAAGAATGGCAATGGCCTGCGTACAAACTTAATGCCACATACTGTCTACTATCTACGTATACATGTGTATGTACTACATACCAAAAGATAGTACCCACGGCGAGCCATGAGCTATGAGCCATCCCTGTGATGATGTGATGAGGGAAATTTTCCAAGTGAAGGAAGGTGCTTTCAAATTCATTTTTTATGCACACATTATGACTTACAAAGTGTGTCTGTGTGTATATCATGGAGAAAATTGAGTGAGAGTGAAGAAAAGGCAAACGGCAGAGAAAATTCAGTTGCAACTAAAATTTTAATAATATGATGAGATGGACATGAATCTACTATTTACCAGGGAGTTAATGTGAGTGCAAGTTGCCTCGCCTATACCTCATATGCATGTATTACGATACTACTAATCGTTTGACTAAGGCCTCAATCGTAAACGATGGCAATGGAAGACCAAGACGAAGCAGGGAAAGAGATGCAAATGAAAGATTCTCCCCGCTATATATAAGGTTTCAATGGTAATCCTATTCATGCTACTCCTTCGAGTCGGGAAGATATGCAAACGACAGAGTAAACGAGAGTGCGGAAAAGGAAAATTTTGGCTTTAATTATGACCGAGCTCTTTGGTGAATGTATATGCATGCATATTCACATATCTGTGAATGTTTGCGAATATAAAGTACACTACTGTATGTGTGTGTGTGTGTGTGTGTGATGCACATACATACATCCATACATAGCCATTCTCGTTCTGTTGCGGGGGTAAAAGGACACTGCATGCACTTTACTCTACGTCTCTTTAATACACATGAAGAACTTTTCCCATTCCCATTATGCTAATCAAGACTAAGAGAGAGAGAGCGGGATAGAGAAAGAGAGAAATAAAGAGAAAGGGCCAGTGGAAACACTGGAAGGCTCATGGAGAAAAGAGAAAATCTGCTTTTTCTTTTTTGTATATGTTCCCCATGTTCCCCATTCCACTTTCACTCCCTTGCAGAGATGTATCTAGATACACACATACTTATGTAGGTATTATACACACACAGCATCGTCGATTACGCTGCTGGATTTCGGAATCATGACTTTTGCCATTCGGCATACACTCATGCACCGTTCTCTGCTCTTTCTCCAGTGTATGTGTATATATCCCACCGTATCGTATTTATATTATGACCGTACGTGTGTGGATGTGACTGAGTGAGTTCAGTCGCGTCGAGTAGACTTGGGCTGCGTTGAGGAATTTATACTTTTTCCTATACAATATTTATTTGACTAGTGTGGAGGTCCATGTGCATATTATTGTACAGCTGGAGTTTGACTCAAACTTACACATTATGTGGATACGAATGTATAAGGGAATTCTCCCTGTGCCATTGCACAATATAGTCGCTCCACTAATATTTCTCTTTGTAGTTTCATTTTACTCCTTTCTCCCATTCTGCATCTCCCCTCTTTTTGGCTTGAGTTCGGCTTTTCCTTTGACTTTGGCTTTGACTTTCTTCTCTGTACCCTTTATGCCGAAATTCCTTCGTCAGTTTTGGTGAGGCGGGTGACTGTTTCGAGAGTAAAGTACGACGACCATTGCGATCACTCCAGCGCTCTCTACACACGTTTTTACAACTATCAAACATCTCTCTCACTCACTCTCTCTCTCTCTTTCTCGGCATGCATTTCTTACAAACCCCCTTTTCATTCTATCATTCCCTGTTTCCGTTTGCTCCGTTTTGTTCCTTCGCTCGCTCGTCCTGTCATGAACACGAGCATGAAGAGACACCAGAAACTGTTAATCATATATTTATCATCTCATCTTTTATTCAGCCACCATCATCTCCTTGAAAAGTTAACCTTCATTCCTTCTTCTGTACTTCTGTAATTGCCTCAATATCAATGTCCACATCATCCTCGTGGCCCTTGTCCTTTTCTTGTTTCTTTTCTCTCCTGCTTGTTAACAATGGGGAAAGGAATACACCGCAAAAATAAATTGCCTGTCCAGGTGTAATCAACATTGAAACCAGCGACCGTTTTTCCTTTTAAAACTCAATTTCCTCTTTATTTCACTCCCTTAGATTTTTATTTTAAACTGTGAAGAAACTTGATTCGTCCTCATTTTTTTCCCTTAACAAATTCTGATGCGGGTACAGAAATTACAAAGACAAGTTCCACGCAAAATGGCTACGAAATCCCTTCAACTTAATCAGAAATCAGAATTAAAATGACCAAGTCAGCGTACCATAAAAATTAATCAAATTGCAATAGAGGGATTCAGCATGAGGAAAAACGTTTCATCACGATTTTTGTACTTTTTTTACAAAATTTGTGGATTTTTGTATTCGTATTCAAGTTTGACGTCACATTGAGTTTCTGCTACCCTAAAAAAAATGATACATGGCTTTTCATTATTTTCTTAGAATTCCGTACTTCTGTACACATTGATCCGAATCTAGAGTGTCAAAATGAACACTGCAGAGCAGGAAAATGAAACAACAAACCTAAATATATGTATGTAAGAAAAATATCTTGGATATTCATTTCATTAGGGAAAAGTGCAATTCAACTTCAATGATGTACGTAGCGTATATTGTACACTGTCCAACGAATACGGAAAAGAGCCAGATACATGTACAGACCATGCAATGCAACGATGTACAACACAACACTACACTATACAATAGAATACAACAGAACTGAGAGAAGACTTTTACTTTCCCCTCATGGACAGACCAATCGGGCTAACTATCAAGTAAAAAGGAATCTCAGAATCTGTGAAGCTGCGAAGAACAAATGGACACGAGGACTAAATACCCGGACAGAATACTCATACAAAGAACACAAGAGAATAAAAGAGCGGAGAGGCACTACTCTTTTGGCGATAGAAGCCGGAGGACAGGAAAAGAGTAGCGGGTGGTGGATCGATACAAGCTCAAATGCATGCGACGAAAAACGACTACCACCATGCTATTCCATTCTATTCTAAGTATGTATTCCATATACATTCTATTCAAGTATTCAGAGTGCAAAGACAACTTGCACAAAATATCATCAAACCTGTGTCGACGACTCCATACATTTGTACAATATGTATAAATATATATATATCATAGTCTGTAATGTAGATACATCTCGTCTATATTATACTTATACTACAGGGCAGTTTAATGTATTGCACTATTCATAGTGGTCTGGAGTCTGTAGTGTATCGTCGAGTGTCGTCTAGAAAAGTCAACGATTTCATATTGAGACATTTATAGCTCATAGCACATACATAAAACAGCTTGGTCTACTATGAAATCGCATGGCATAGAATGACATGGTCTCTCTGGTATGGTTTGGCGTGGTGTGGCCGAGATTTCTATCCATGAGCACCGTCTACGTATATGTTGCGTGTGAGTGCTATGCATTAGCTTGAGTGCAAAATGCGAGACATGGACTGGATTTTTCAAGACTTTGTCTGCTGTCCCTCCATATTTCGTCCCTTTCATTTCAACACACACACACACACACACACACACATACATAAAAAATTCCAACACATAACACATTCCACTGTCTATCCTTTTAAAAACCTCATCTAAATCCGACAAGACGTTTAGAGGTCACGCAAACGGGTCACAGATTATTCTCTATTTCTCTATATGTACATAAATATATGCATTCTCATAATATTTCTATCGTGCGTACATAAACATGAAAACTTTATTATCCTTTTTTATATGTTTTCTTCGAAAAGACGATACCCAAACATAATTTCCGAGAAAAATAAAATCAAAAACCCCAAACATAGCATGAACAGAGAAAAGATGAAAATGATGATTCCGAGAAATAAAATCGACTCGACCGTTTCACTACCAAACAATCATTTCCATCCACTGGAATTTGAATGAGATTCGCCATCCAGATAAGAAAATGAGCATCAGAGACCGAAAATAAGCAAGACACGAAAGTGGATAAAAGGTCGGATTTGTAATGCCCACTCGCCTTAAACCAAGCAAAACCTTAATTGGAATTTTAGGTAAGTGTAAATATCGCCAAACAGGTATTAGAGCATCCCAAATTAAATTAGATTCGTTTTCTGAGGGGTCAAAATCGTATTTTAATTGATTTTCGGATTTTTGCAACTTTCAGTTTCGGAATTCGCTAACAAATATCAGTACTGCTTTTCGTATAGCTGTTCAGATTTGAACCCATCTGATCTCACAAACTGACAGAGGAGTAATTTCCTTTTAAGACTTGGCCTCGTTAATGCATGATTAGATGTTAACTGATTTGGATCAAGTTTTAAGGGTAGATTCTAGGCACGAAATACAAAAACCTTTTATTCCTAGATGGCCAATGTCTTGCATTTTTAAAAACGAGTCACTCGGTGAAAAAAGTATAGTGTATAAACCATAAGCTGTATACACGTATATGATAATATTTTCAACAAGTTTTTTATAGTTTCTGCCTTTCTAGGAACATTTTCTCTCTCACCAAGAAAAAAAGGCGGGGAAAGTAAAACCAGTTAACCTAAAAACTATACTTTTCCTTACACGTATAGTATCAGACACTGTATATAAGAAAAAAGAAAATAAAAATAAAGGTTGACGCTGTTGAAAAATAGAAAGAAATAAACAGTCGACATATCGAGAGAAAGATACTATGGGACTGACAAAACCAGCATGGAAATTTCATCTATCCAAATATCTATGCGGAACAGTCAATGATAAAACGCTGAATGCTGAAATGGGATAGAAAAACAACATTTGTGGTCTCTTTTTTATACTGTATCGACCTGGCTGCTCTGCTGACTGGCTTCATGCCGTACAGACACGTTTACATTTCACATCGCATAACACAGCATCACATCACATACAATACAAAATACAAGAAAGAAGTAGCGAAATAGCAAAGCTCTTTCGAATTCGAAAAGGCCAAAGCCAAAAGTGTCTTCCGACTTGAGCTTTAGCTCTTTACATACATGCGGAGGGAAACATAAAGGAAATATAGGAAAATAGGAAAGGAGAGCGAAGGAAAGCCAAAGTCTTTGAAGAAAGCGAAGCAAAACAGAAAGAGAACGTAAGATATGTGATGCGTTTCTGCTTAAATGGTAAATGGCCCAAATCCTGAGACGCATGAGAATAAGTAGCGACTGCATTTGACTGAAAATTCTAAAATAAAACACCAGACGGCTTTACTCTTCTACTATTTCCCTACACATTCTACATTCTCCGCTTCCTCCATCCACGATTTCCACGATACGATACGATGCGATACGAAAGGATTCTATACATACATGTAGAACTCTTGTTCTTCGTTTGGCTTCTGCTTTCGCTTTGGCTTGGCTTTCACTTTCCCTTTCACCCTCCACCATCCTCATAAAACCCAGAACCAAATCTTATTTCTTATTTAACCTCCACCAGCAGCCAACCAGTGAAGCCAGCTAGCCGGCTTCTTCTCCTATTTCTTCCTATCCCCTTCTATACTTTACTCGTTCACGTCCCAAACTGAGAAACCACAGCTCAACGAGAAAAAATGAGAAGAAAGTCATTGCATATAAATATACATGCATATAGTCATAGAAGCAGTTAAACCGTGCTCTTTTCCAAATGCGACAATTTTTTCAAAAAAAGGAGATAGAGAACGAAAGGAAGAAGAAAGCTAACAAGATTTCCACCGATAACATCCACAGATTTTTTTTTCCCTTCTCTTTCATATTCCTTTTCTCTCTTTATCCCTATTTTCTCTCTGCCACTCTGGGATTTTAAATCAACACCAAAATTACAAAATTATACATTTCATTTATAAGAGAACATAATATCGTAGCCTATCATATCATATATAATATAATACGGTATAATACCATTGGATGCATTTCCCCCTCGTTATTATTACTTCACATTCATACGCTTTCTACGAGTCGGTTCGTCGGCAAACTATAAAACAGTAAAAAGTTCATCTCGTCCCAGTTGCTCCTCGTGTATACATATGCATACATACACATGCATGCCTTTGTACACCATACTAGTTAATAATAAAACATAGTAATGATGATAATAATAACAATACACTCAAGTTAACTTAATAATGGCTCGCTTTGAAATTTTTTGGGGGATTTACAAATACAAATACGACTTGAAACTTTACCATTTCACGGCCCACACATAAAATTTTCAACATTTTTTAACCATTCCTACTTTTAAAAGAGTAAATATCTACGCTGTACTTGTTCTATACATTCCATTCATTTAACTTTTGACTTTTGACATTTTACGTTGTGAAATAATACTAACTTTTTATTTACCATTTCAAATAAAAGCACAGCCTATGATACATAATCATATACACACTATACATATACATTTATACAAAACACAATATACACAGTTCTTTCTCTCTTGTTCATTTAATATCACCGAGTCATGCTACGGAAGCAAAAAAAGGAGTAATATACAAGCATAGAACTAGAAATACACAATACCAGAACATCAGTCTAGATCAACAACATTTATAAAATTTATGTATGTGTGCATGTACAACAAGTTCGTTTTTGCACATTTATTGCCATCACCATGTTTATGTATGTCATCTACTATTTTTGTCACTAATCTATAGGAAATGATCAAGATGGAAGATGAGTTCAATAATAATAATGATCCTGACGTTAATGGGAAATAATAATTAGCTCAGGACACACTTTTACGTGCCAACTTCTGTTCATGCTAACAATGAGATTCATGTACATTGTACATACAGCTAGTAAATCGAACAGGAAGCTAATCGAAGCGAGAATCGAGCCACGTTCACGTCCAACATAACACTTTGATGAACGGAATGGAATTGAACTAAACTCGAATTTTGATCATGATCATGTTGTAAATTGAGCACGGAATCATCACCATCACAATAATGATAATGATGATAATAATAATATAAAATAATATTTTTCCTCCTCTTGACACACAAACTCCACCTACACCCCAGTGTATCATTGGGCAGTCAACATTCAACTAAAACGTCAACGAGGCACGTAACCCCTAACACATACACAAACTCACACACAGAGAAACAAAGGGGAAAATACGAAAAATGCTACAGACAGTTAACTCTCTACGGTCAATATCGTATAACAACGAGCTTCTCCGTCTCACATGCACACATACAGAATGAGAGAAAAAAATAAAAAAAAGCTTCATCCTTATAATATAATGATAGAATATAATGCATGTGTTCCTATAGAGCATTATACAAGAAAAAAAGTAAAAGGCGGAGAAGTAAAAGCAGACTCGAAGAATAGACGGAAGAGGAATGGCAGTAATAAAAAAAATGTGGAATGTATCTCTAATTTTCTTACGCCGTTGGGACTCGATTAATTAAATTTAATACAAACCATGTCGCAACGAGTAATTACGGCGGAGCGCGTAGATTTATCTATTCACACACACACGTACATACACATATATACTACATATTGTCAGATACGTATCCAATATGCATGTACATTATATGCACATGCATAGTCACAAATGTGCATGCATATATGCGCGGAAGTAGTGGCGGAAGGAGGCGAAAAAAGACACGAAAAGTCAGTTCATTGTTGAACCCTAATTGTGAGCGTATATATTATACATACTCGCTTCCTTTCATCCCATATTATACAGTTTCTTTTTCTTTCTCTCCCCTTCGTTTGTCTCGCTCTTTATCGCGTCTGGAGAAATTTAAAATGGGAGGCAAAATACTATCCCACTCTATTCTATTCCATTCTACTTTCACCATACCGCCACACCACACTATGCAACTCGACTGCAGACATACAGTCGGCTCGCCACTATATCTCGCTCTCTCTCTCTCTCTGCTAGAGTTTGTCAGTTATCAAGCATTATTCACTATTCACATGCTTTCTGGCTCCTGGCTTCATGTTCCCACTTCCAATGAATAAATGCTCCACACGAACATCCAAAAGAAGGAACCAAATAAACCATATCCCATAGCACATGGAATGGATGGATGGAGTTAGCTCTGTAAGTCTCTGCCTATATAGTCAAAGTAGAAGATAATCGGAAAAGAAAGAGCGGGCAGAGTGTACACTGTACATATAGCACACACACACACACTCTCTCTAGTTTTGCCATATGGTGTTGTATGATTTTGGATATTACCAAGCTCACTACCAACTATTCGAACGAGGGAGAACTACACTACATATAAAAGTTTGCCACCTGAATAAACACAGATAAAAGTGCGAGAAGGCAAGAGACGAGCAGCGAGTGAGTGAGTTGTGCTCTCCTTCCCTGTTATACAGCAAGTCATGTAGCGAAACATTCTGTTTGATCATGCAAAGTAAATGAGATTAAAACAAGATTGAATTCCATGCGGCATCGTCAACATGCCCTCTCTTCTTCTTCCTCTCGTCCTCCTTTCTTCTCACAAAGCTCTCGATGCCAATGCCGAAATTGTTGCTCTCTCTCTCTCTTCCTTTCTCGCTCTTGATTCATTCTCCTTCTTCACTCCTAATCTCTCACCTGCTCACTAAATATTTTCCGACTTTTTTTGTTGCTTTCCTTCCCACTTTCGCAAACTTTCACAAAAAGACAAGAACCGGCTGTGTGAAAATCGCCCGAACCCCCTTTCTTCAAGTTTCCCACTTGATTAGCAGCTCAAAGTTTAACAAAGATAATAAAGTTTGATGCATACACTTAATAAAAATGTCCTTGTTATGATACACTCAACTTTGTTCAAATCACATGTGGAATTCAGAAATTCACTCGTACTCTATCTTCTACACTCTAGCTAATTTGTTTTTCCTACTTTCTTTATTCGCTCTACAATATGTACCCACTGTCTACATTATTAAATTCAAATATACCGTACCTACTCTGATTTTGCTTTCCATTATACAAATACGCACTCGGAAAGGTATCTCGACGTAATTTGTGTACTTACTGCATGCACTCAGCATGGATGGATGCATACTTTGAATTGTGACATGGGAAATTGGACAAAGAGTGAAATGAAACGTATTAGCTGATTAAACTGTCATATTATTCTGTACGATATTATGCGTGAAAACTTTTTGACGCAAAGTGCTTAAGCCGATTTCATTTTCTGCAATAAAGTGGAGGCTGACTCTCAGCTCTAGGCGCCCAGCGAGTCGCAATTAATTAGCCGATACAATTGGATTATTGGCCTTTTTACTTTTGACAACAAATTACACAATATGTTCAACGGCATTGAATACACGACGAACAATATGTCGTTAAGACAATATCTTTGTCGCTATTATTGATATTGCAACTGTTGTCCTTGTTCCAACTAACAATGAGTTTCAAAGTCTTATGGATAAAAGTCTACATCAAAATTGGGAAGCAGAAATGTGGATCTATAACAAAGCATAACAAAAGCAAAAGGATATCATTATGCATAAAACAAAAAAAATCGAGTAAAAACAGTCGTCCCATTTTTCAATGTGAAAATGCATCAATACTAAATTCTATCCAACAAAGACTTTCAAACGTGAGTTTAGTTTTCCCAATTTTGTCACGGAAAAACGAAAAGTAAAGAACAGGGGGAGAAAATGATGGTGCCAAAACGGAGTGAGCGAAAGAGAGAAAGAGAACTAACAGCTCTCCTATTTCTTTCGCTTCAATTTTCTCCACTCTAACACACTGTGTGTAACGTTTTATCACGGAATGCCAAGAGGGATACATGTATAATGTATATGTATGATAATAAACATAATAGGAAGAACCAGAACCAGACACTGAATCAGAATCACCAATATTCCACAATATTCCATACATTTCCATTTTCCATTTGGACGGAGATGAAGAAACTGAACGAAAGGAAACAGACTCCGAGCTGAACTGAGCAGGGGACCATCTTTTCTCTCATCAGACTAACTCTTTATTTCTCCTTCTCTTTCTCCCTCACCCTCTCTCTCTTTCAAACACACACACACATACGCAGTACGTACACTCACTCTGTCACTCCGACTCTTTCTCCCTCAGCCAGAAAATACATACCTAGGAAAAATATAAGAAATGGCCAGTCATTTCATTCCATTCATACCAATAGTCATAACCATATTCTTCATCATATTATTTGGCCCCGTTCCACCAAACACTCTGCTCTCCTCGGCTAAAAACATGAGTTTTCCCTCCCAAAGTTCTTGTCTCCTCCAAACAGTCAAAACTCAAACTCACTTTTGACTAAATGTATCATACCCTATCATCGACTGGGGGAAAGCCTCAACTAAATTACAAAGCTCAGTATCTCATTCAAATTTTGATTTACATTCGAGCTTAAAATTTTAGTACAAAATAAGCCCAAACACTGCAACTCTCATTTCAAAGCTTTACTACAAAATCAAATTTTATCGCATTTTCTTAATAAACACAAAAGACACAAAACGTTTCTTCATAAAAATGCTCCGTTTACAAGCCAACAAATACAAAAATACATTTAGCTTTAAAGGTCAACTCTTTTTGGACTTGTCATCTCGCGCTCAAATTTTCATCATTGTCCAAATAAGAACCGTTGAGTTGAGAAGGCTGACACGTCAAGAAGAAGAGGCTGTATGTTAAGGGAAAAAAGCACGACTTCACCTTCATTTCAAGTACATTAAACATTCAGTGTTCTTCATCTGCCCACGTAAATCCAATTAAAAACTAGTCTGTACACGAGAAACAAAACTGACACAATAGAGACAGGGAAACAGCTATATCAAAGCTGAAAACAATGTACATATGCTGCAATAAGTACACACAGCCCTTGGCTCTCCCTGTCTCACTGCACACACAAATTCTCATTGACATCTGAATACTACAGCTACAACATTTCTCTTCTTCTACACACTGTCATTATTACGCACAAAAGATACTGAAAAAATATGTACGAATTCGTCCATTCATACAGTCAACTAATGTAAATATATTGTGAAAGACCAAGAGCACAACTAACACAAAAAAGAAGAATATTAGGAGGAGAGTATAAGACGGCCATGAGGATGAAAAGGAAGGCAATTTCGCAGGAGAATGAGACAAGTTTGTATGATATGGAAAGATGGAAATGTGTATGGTGTCTCGCGGCTCACGCTACAGTACACTACACCCCAACATGTAATGCAATACTCAATAGGAAGAAGTTTGCCGGAAAGTAGAAGAAAAAGGGCAGTGCGTCTAGATTGGCAACATGGTTTTAATCCTTTGTCTGCTCTTTCTCTTACTCTCTCTCCGGTCTTTTCCTTTCTTCCTTGTTTCGTGCGCTTGGCAACGTTAATCTAGTCGGAGTTCACAGTCTTTCCCTCTTTCTCTCCCTCGCCCCACTCTTACCGTACTTTCTCTCACACTTTCTCCCTTTCTCAATGTTCTTTGTTATACACACAGCTTCAGCCTAGAGAGAAATTGAGAGACGACTGAGCTGAGCTGAACTCGACTAGACTAGACTCGACTCGACTGAACGAGCTCAGTAGAGCTGATCTGTGTTGAGACGAGTCGAGTCGACTTGAGTTGAGTCGAGATGGAAAGAGAACGAAGGGAGAAAAGCAAAGCCACAAAAAATTTGTATCGATCAGAATATATGGGTGCTGTTTCGATTGAACAATGAAACATTAGCTCAGTCATAAACAAACCCGTCCGTCTCACTGGATCTCTCTTTCTCTATCTTCTTTTTGGCACCCGACACAGCCATCCAGATTTGTCGCTCTCTAGCATCCGATTGCTCGCTTCTTTCTCTTCCTCACTTGTCTCCTCTCCTCCTTTTCCACTTATAAAAAACGTTCCTCCCGCTCACATGAACAAAGAATATAATCGTCGGCTTTCTCTCTCTCTATTCCCCTCTCCCTTTTCCTCACTTGTGTGTGTTCGCAATGGGTCCGGAAAATCTCCATCAAAAATAACGTTTAATGTAACATGAGTTTAACAAAAAAAAGGAGCCCACTTTTGTCTCCTCCGTCTTTTCTTTCCGTGCAGCGATATCGCGTCGCATCAGACTTCGCCAGCTATATAGGAGGTAAACTTGAACATGTATGAAATGAACATAATGAACATATAAAAAGTTATGTTGTCCCTTCTTCCAAAAACCTATGACAGAATTCAACAAACACTGAAGAAAAAGGAATGGAAAAAGAAATAAAAACGAACACATTTTCACTTCTCCTTCATCCGCGCGAAATTCACGCCACCCGAGTTTCAAAAATATGGATTAAACGCATCCAGTTTTTTGTGTATATATATGGTTTATTTTTCTCGATATAGATATTTTATACAACTTTTTCTTGTTGATATGCAGGATGTTGGGGAGGGACGACTTTTCCCGAAAAAAACAAATAAATTTATCTATTTTTTACGAAAAAGAACATGTCGACGAAAAAAACATAAAAATTCAAGTTTGTGTCCAATACATTGACTGTATTATTATTATTGTTACAATCATTATACACATGTTGGACTCCATACAGCTTCTAAATAATAATCGTAGCAATAATAATATCAAGCTGAGCTTTGTAATAAAGAATGCAAAAGACAATATAATAACCTTGGCACGGCCAACTTATGAATGAATGAAAATATTATTACTGAGGGGAAGAACAAGAAGTAGAAGAAATACAAGAAAAAATGAGACGACTTTCAACAAAAAATGAGACAGTGCAATAGTAGAATAGCAGCACGATGATGCTGCGAAGAAAAAGAGACGAATTGTGCGGAGATGATGACAATAAGAGGGCCAAAATAAAGTAGGATGGCTACCTGTCTTTGCCTTTTCATGAATACACGCTGATATCTGTATGTTATACACAATACACATAGATACAGTTGTATAAATGTATAAATGCACTGCTCTCTCAATTCTAAAACTAACGCCAGACAAACTCCTACTTCGTTTTCTACCTATTGTAGGATTCGTCTTCTTTTGGAGAATCAAGTGCAACGGAGCGAGCATCGTTTTCTTACTTTCCGTTTGAGGACGTAATGGCGAAGAAAATAGTCGTGAACTCCTCGGTTTTTCCTTCTACTTCACTCCTTTTTGTATTCCTTCATTCCTCTCTCCCTTCTTCTTCCTCTTCTTATACTCCTCCTCAAGTCGTCGACAAAATAAATATTTACAAAACCGATTCTATACCAGTATCGATTTCCACTCCGCCTTTACATACACACATATGTATGCATGATGTATATTTATGCTTTGCACAACAAACGTCGCCCCTATCACGTCCTCTATCCTCCCATCTTGAATGGATTATCATATGGTGATTCAACTACGAGTATAGCAGAATAACCAAATAAACTATCTACTGGAATTTTTTCTTTCGCCTCACTTGATGCTGTTCCTCAACAGTCAAACTTCCAAACCAATCCAAGTCGCTCATACTTACTAAAATGACTATTTGTGTAACCATGGCTTGATGACATTACATTACATTATATCATTATCAATTCCCTTATTATGTAGTTAGTCAGTCAAGTCTGCCGGCATTACAATCAAAATATCGCTACATATTCATTGTATTTTGCACACAAAGGTCGCATAGATTGCTATCCTGTCGTAATATATATAGTAACGCCATAAATCAAAGGTTATTAACTTCGTAATTAGTATGACGATGAATCTTCATCTCTATCTTCATCTTCCTCATCAACTTTATATATAGTTCGGCATCATAATCACAGCAATAAAGTTCGCGGAGTCGATATGCTCGCGAATTTATCAATTATACCCGCGGAAAATATTGAGACGTTAACTAGGGATAATTCATTAATTCGCATGGCAAACAGATCAACAAGGCCGCCAAGTGATAATTAAGAGTTAAAAGTTAGATCGACAACACGAAGAGACACAGGCATGCAGAAAGAAGAAGAGAAAATTAAAAGTTTCACCCCAAGTCCCATCACATACTACCATATACATATATGTATATCCGCATAATATACACATTATACACGTACGATTCCCTGTGTATAATCACAAGCACAACCGACCCCATCTGTCCTTACGTTTGTCTTTTGCCTCCAATGATGATTTTACTCACGTATTTTCCTCCGCAAATTCCCATGCCATTTATTTTCCATCCCACTCTAGTTGACTCGATTCTCGAATCTCCCGTTTCGAGACAAGAATCAAGCGTGATATGTGTAAGTAAAATGAAGGAGGAGGAGAAACAGGCGAAACATTAGAGAAACAAGAGGAAGAGGAAGTAAAGGAAGGAAGCCTTGTAAAGCACATACTAAGGAACAAACTCTTTCCTTCTTTCATTTTATCCATCCTTGAATGTACCCGTTACGTTACTTTACGCCGATCTAGATTAAAACATTCTGATTCATTCATTCAACTTGGCTAGCATGAACCAAAGAACACGAACCAAAGACGAGCAAGATCAAGAACTATGGGATAGAAACGCAAAGGGAGAAGAGGAGCGAGTTGGTTCGAATAATGACAGTTGGGTGTAAATGAGTCCGATTATGACGTGGAGTGTTTGAGTTTAGTTTAGTCTAGCAAGAAAAGTAAAAGGGAAAGGTTGAGAATTGAGGGAACAGAACAACGTTCTTCTTTCCCTCTTTCTTTGTCATGTCTCTTTCCTACTTAATACATCTCCAATCTACACATACAATCTCCAATCTATCCATCCATCTATGTATACAATCATACATATATATGTATACATCGGGCTATGGCTAATGCATGTGGAGTGGAGCAAGAATTTGGGAATTAAGAGATGTTTCCCTGGGAATTCCAGAGTAGCCTCCATCCTCTCTCTCTCTCTCTCTCTTTGTTCTTGTACTGCTAGGTTCTGGTTCTAGCCCTGGTTCTACTAGGACGACTTCGCCCTCCTTCTCGTCATCTTTTCATTGAGAGATACTTACTTCCTTCATCATGGAACTACATCGAAACTATGAAATGCATACATAGCTACATATTATATACATTCGAAGGAAGGAGAAGACATTGTCTGTAGAAAGTAGACAGTCTACTATGCAGCACAATGTTACAAGGAAAGGAGGAAGAAACGATGAACACAGGCAACACACCCAGCAAGAGAGAGAGAGAGAGAGAGAGAGAGAGAGAGAGAGATTCTCGAGTATTTGCATAGCTGATTGGAAGCAGTTAAGCGTGCAATAAAAACCAAGCTTGTGAGCGAAGAGCGGATGATGGAAAAGGAACGCGGACGTGATAAGACTTCAACAACCCATTTCCTCTCATCAGTCCAAAAGAGAAAAAATAGAAAGTGAAACATTTTTACACTGTACTCCCTTCTCTGCCTGTTCTTTTTCTTTCTTTCTTTTGCTGTGTCTGTTCGTTGCTTTCTGTTAAGAAGAGAGGTAAGTGAAAAAAGGCATCAGAGTTTGTGCTCCTTTACAGTTCCCTTCTCCTTTCTTTCTTACTGTTTTCCTCAATGAAATTATACAACCTGTAGAAAGAGCCGTTAGGAAACTCTTTGTTGCTCCTTTATTTTTTTTGTTTTCTCACTTTCTCAAAAAGAACAAACTGAGACGGAGTGAGCTTCGATCCGATGCAATTCGATACAATATGATGGAGAGCTAACTTTTCTGTTTTATTCAAAGGAAAATAGAATCGGCTGACTGTATTACTCCGTATCTGTATCAGCCGACTGTTGTCGATCCCATTTTGAGTAATCTAACTAATCAATTCTCACTCAATTCCATGAACATTGTAAGAGAAGGCGAATGAGACATGGAACTGCCAAATATTCCATCCGTTCATATCTATTTCCATGTTTTCCACCCAGGAAAATACCCGTTTCTCCCTCCATTTTGTTATCTCTATCTACATCTTTCCTCTTCCTTTTTTTCTCGCGGCGGCTTTTCCCCATTCCATTTTGAGCCGCCACTGGAAAAGAAGAGGAGAAAAAACATCAAGGGTTGAAAAGGAAATAAAAACAGGAAAAGGAAAGGCCGTCGCTGTGGCGACGAAGCTTTATGGCTATACCATCATTCTTTCATCTCTCCTTCTAGCTCTGATGCATTCAAATTCACATTCTCCTACCAACCAACTTTAAGAGTATAGATAGGCAGACAGAAAGAGAGCCACAAGCTATGTATATCACTATCTCCAAAGTGACCTTTCTCTGTGTTTTCCCTATGCACAATATACCTACGTATATACATATATATTTTGGATATACAATACAAAGGACACACTGGAATATATCTCTTGGTCTATACATTAAAGCCAGCAACCCAAGAGATTCTCAAAGCCTACTTTCTCCGAAACATCAACATCAAATGACCGTCCTAAAAATTTACTTATTTATTTCCAGGCTTTCTCTGCCCCTTTTCTTTTCCTTTCTTTCAACCCTTACTTATGTGTGGGAACACGGAGCAATGAACAGAACAATATCCAGAACATCCCGTGTAAAACCACTTTTACAGCTTTTCCCTCTATATATGGTAGCCAATAACGTTATTTTTTTCCCTCATCCCAAAAGGCCTCGAACAGCTATATAATCACGCTAATCACCTCTCTCTCCCAGGCTCAAGTGCCATATAATAATTATTATTACTCCTATTACCTCCACACATCCATTTATTATCCAACTATCCGTCCAGCCATCCATCCATTCATACACGCCATTCATCTTTTCATCCTTCTACGTATACAAGATCAATCAAAATTCTCAACACGATCCACCAATTTTTTATGCATACAAAAATTTCTACAACAATAAAATTGTTATTATTGTCATTAAATATCCAATCGACTCCTTAAACCATAAAAGTTTTGTGTCCAAACCTTAAAGCAGTTTTCACTTTCAAGAGCAATTAACAATTTATTCCTTTTTTCCTTTTCAAATTAGAGAAATTGCAATCATTTCTTCGTTCAACGGATAATTCATTGAAGTGAAAGATGAGGGAAACGGCACTTGTATCTAAATATATTATATCTAGGGACGTTCACAAAGGACGTCTCGCATCTCGCTGGCTCTTTTTAAACATCTCCCGCCATGTCACAC
>JAQIVE010001274.1:0-26157 GCA_034698285.1 Sminthurinus bimaculatus
GGGATCAGCCTGAGACATACGAAAATGTCAAAAACCAAAAGGAACAACGTTACTTTACCTTATTTATTTATGTATGTAGTGGTTTTTCAGGGACATTAAAGCAGAATGTAAAATACATCGAAATGTTTTGCAATGGTTACAATACAATAAAAATTTGCCTAAAGGTTCGTAAAAATCTTTTTTACTTGAAAAAATAGGTGAAATCCCAAAATAATTATTTGTATTCTTAAAATTTGTTTCCAAAAATCCAAGGACACTTTTTTTTTGAAAAAATCAAGTTTGATTGATTATTCATTGGGCTAAAGACCGACTTCGAGAAGTTAAACAAAACTTCAAAAAACCCTCAAAGTAAGGAATTTCTTGGTTTGTACTATTTATTTGTATCATCATTATTGTTATTGCTTGTTCATATGCCGTATCGGCTAGACAAACAACCTCAGGCTGTTTTGTCTCGACTTTTCCTTTGAAACGCCGTCTAAAGTTCAACTCAACTTCTTCTTTATTGTTGTTGTTCTTGTTGTTTTCCTCGTAATATTGCGTATATCTAGTATTATATACCGCAAGTCTAAGAATTTTTGATAGGACCTACGAGCCTCCCTTGAATTATACAAATAGGGGACTGGAGACCTGGCCTTTGCCTTTCATTATACAATATTACTCAATAGATATTCCTTTACCATAGCCACCAATGCCAGGAACCAAAAACAAGGAAAAGGATGAAATACATACAATAGATCAGCTTGTGCGTAGTATAGATAAATGGACAATTGAATGTATGTGTACTTTGTGATAGTGTGTAGGGTACATACTACGTACTATTCATGTATGTACAATGTACAATGTACATGTTGTATGCAGCTGCCCCGAATAAATCTTCATAATGACCGCACACATTTCCCCTCCGCTCACATTAATGACCAAGTCGACTCTCTCTCTCTAACTCTCTCTCTTTCTTATCTTTAAATGTGCACCGGCCAATCTATGTATATAGATAAATACATACATTTAACAACGATTCCATTCTGCTTTCTCTGCTTAACTCCTTCCGAAAGAAGGATTATCCGCCCCCATTATAAAGTGCACACTTTGTATGTATTTTATCCCGGAAGACTTGAAGCAGCCTTTTCTTGAAACTTGAAACCTTGAAAATGTACAAGCTCCATCGCTGGAGAACATAAAAAGACGTGTCCACCTCAAGCTATTATTATTTCATGGACTTTCTCCATAAATGCATTACATACTTACTTATTGCATCACATTTTTTACTATACATAAGTATGTATATCGAACATTTCTAAATATTAAACGGGAATGTAGAAACTCCTACACGTTCATAATTGCCATTGCCCAGGGAAATGTCCACCTGGGGAAGAAATGCAAGTGCTTTCCTTACGTATGTATATATTTTTGCCCCTGGAACTTGAGCAACTACGCAGGTTTATCTTTATATTCTATGCAGTTTTTTATTCCTACGCATGGAGAAAGTCAGCCTGCACCTATGTAACTTTATTGTGAAATTTCCAGTGTCAATACAAAATTGCAGAGTAATGGTCCTGGTGAAAGTTCCGGGTTCTAACTGCATACGTACAGTGTGTAGGTGCAGTCAGAATCCGCCTTGAAAAGTGCGAGGGGAGAAAGAAAAGACGGAGCGGAGGCCACTGGCCGGGGGCAAAATGAACATTTCACATCAAATTATATCACATCACATAATATGATATTGAAGCGGCATACATACAAAGCGCGTGGGTGGTTTCCTCTTCCTTTATAAGTTTCTTAAGCTTTTAATGGTTGGTTATAACGGCGGATTTCAACCGTAAAATTTTTCCTTCTTTGTCTTCGTCTTCAAGTAATAGTCTACTTGTGTCTTTGTACCTGTTATTGAAAGAACAAAGAGGAGGCGAGACAGACCTTGAAAATTGAACAAATTTTCTTGAAACAACTTGAATTCCTGCACGTGGGCTTCCCCGCTATCCACATCTACAGAGACGTTGAGCAAAGAACATGGAAAGGGAGCGTAGTTTAGAATTTAACGGGATGTCCATGTCTTTGTTTGTAGGGTTGGCCTTTTGATCCCTGACCCTCGGGCAGTTGTAATCAAAATCAAGATTGCTGGCTTTTCCCCCTTTAAATTCCACTGGAGGATGCAGGTGAATTAATGTCAAAAGTCAAAAGATCTCCAACGTTTTATTTTTCACTAACTTTCCCTTGTGGCTTTGATTCCCAAGAATGTTGGCCTGGGGATAGTTTTTCACTTTTGGAAAAAAACAATAAAAAATTAAGGAGTGAGCAAAGGGGAAATAGAAATTAGATTGTAAACTTGCGGAAAACTTTAAAGTTCCCGGTTTTCCGCTCTTTTCAGTGTACACTTCAACACCACGGAGCAAAAGGAAAGTTAAATGGAGGTTTATCACGGAAGATGTGAAAAAAGTTAAAATTAAGTTAAATATATCCATGCGAGGTCTATACTTTTAGAGTTTTTTGCTTTCACCGAGATTTTCAGAGTAGGTATATGACACGATTTAGATTTTGAATCAGAATTTGAATGTGGATTCAGGTCAAAATGAATTCCTTGCCAAAACGAAAACGAATTACGGAAGTGAGGGCCCCATTATGAATTTGCACATTACATAGTTTGACAGTGTGTAGATTGGATAGGTACAACATTTATTTATGTAATGGCTTCTATTTACGAGGAATTCTCATGCGACGAGACCACAAAAACCCGAATTCATATTTAACCAAATACTGTACACATCGAATACATAGACACGTTCAACCCCATCACCCCACTAAATGGACAAATTCTCAGTGTTAGTTAGATTCCGTGCTTTAGCTGACGGAGCAAAAAATATTTATATCCCGTGCTGTAAATACTTTACCTATTTATGTAACTACTGAACGTTGATAATCACTTGTGGTTTTTGTGCAAAACGTTTGCTTGCAAAATGGTGAAATTACGATGAATATGCTAAATTCTAAATTAAGCTTGAGATGAGCGAACTTCTCAAGATTTAACCTGAAAATTTGCAGAGTTTGAAATCAACTCTGATCTCATTTCCACGACGATAAGCTTCAAGATGGTTAATGATAGTGATGCATCCTACAAATAATATAATTATGATGCAACACTTCAAATTTCGTAATACGCGAATTCTGCAAATTTAATTTATTTCTGTCCTAATGAAGTTGAAATCCAATTTCAGGTTGAAATCGGAATTCCAAGCACCAATTTAGTTTGAAATTTTAGACCGAAATTCAAGGAATCACTTCAAGTGGTGAATTTTGCAAGTTGAGTTTGTTGCGTAAGGAATAAAATAGTCAAACACTATCTGTATTTTGATGCACAAACCAACTAGCGAGGTTTGGATTTTCTCGAAAAAGTCAGTAAGTTTTATAAATAATACTTTGGAATTTCAGGAATGCAGAGAAAATTTTGTAAATTTTTCAGCAGGTCTAATTTTGGCCTTCATTGAGTTTAAATTAAGCAAGAAAGTATATATACATATTTTTTCAACAGTTGCAATTGCTCCACCAACAATTTCAATGCTAACTGGCCATCATTGTTTACGTCATGCGGATAAAAATACCGAAACAATAAAACTCCCTCATTATTGACACAAAACACATTTAGAGGGCAAAGAATGCGGAATTTGAAAAAAATCATTTTAAAATTAAAAATCGTTTGTGAATGGAAAAGCGTTCCTATGACGTCTTTCAAGGAACGTTCACAAGCAATTACTCCTCTTGGAATGAATATGAATATGAAGATGCAAATGGAAATGAAAGGAAGGCAAAAGTGAAAGTGAAAGCGAAAGCAATTTCCCGCCTTTAAGGAAATATACAAGGGACAATAAATAAATAGCAAGAAGATTTATTTATACGTCTCGCGATATTGGTTCGCTTGGTGTGGTGTGGAAGGGGAAACGAGAGAAAGATGAAGAAACCCAAGGAGAAGAAGAAGAAGACGGATGGCGAAACCGGGAAAGAGAGACGTGGGAGAGAGAGAGAGGGGAGTGTGTGTTAAGCGAGGATATTGAAAATGACGGGAGCTTTTACAAATCTGAGCAGCTCGGGCTAATACATTAAGGGAGGCTGTCAATAGAGCATGACATATTAATTATAAAGACATTCCCCTCAACATCAAAATTCACACATCCAACACAACCTCCACATCAACATGAGCATCTTAGACTTTTTCCACCATGTAGATTCTCCGCCTTTCTGTGAGTGATACAACTCAACTCAACTCAACTCGTATCGTCTTTCGTCTCGACCCTGCTCAACAGCAGGGACAATGACATGTGCAGAGTGCAGCAATGGAGACAGCAAGCGGGGGTTGCAAAAGACCTTCAAAATGGATGAAAAATAGATTGTGTTGAAAAATAATTCACACTTCCAAGGGGAAGAAAATTAAGATTTTCCTGTCACCCTGTTCTCGCCCCTTCTCTATCACTTCCATCATCACATCCTCATTTTCAATTCCGCTCGATTCAATTGATTCTGATGAGTGGGAGCAAGCAACAAGAGTATCTATCTAAATACATACATATATTTATATATAAGACCAGGGGAGAAATTCCCGAAAATGAGATGACGAGATGAACAAACTTGAGACTGAGCTCGAGTCAACTTCAACTCCAACTCTCCGGGTTATCTGCACCATGGAACCCATACGACGTCTTCCGTCACAATTTCCGGTAGTTGGAAGATATATTCTACAGATCTTCATATACATACATATCAGGAGAATGTGCATTTTATGTTGGAAAAAATTCCACAACCCGACTCACTACAATATACATAGTGACTAAGTTTGACTTGGCAACTTTTCTTCTCATTCTCAGTCCCCGGGTTTTCAACACAATTCAACTGTTTTACAAACCATAAAATGTATCTATGTAGAACATTCTCCAGCTCGTTTCTCCGCTTAAAAATGCTCCCCATTTCGTATTAGATTGTCAATGTATGTATGTATGTACTGAAAACTTCCTGAATACAAGTGTTGGTATGTGACAACTTTTAAACTTTCAATGTCAAGTTTCTTCTTCATCGATTCGAGGATTGTGTATGCATGTATATATGTATGTGTGAGTCAAGTCAAGTCGTCTCAGCTTAACTAAAGTCTCAGTCTCCTATCTTTCCCATCTCATATCCGCGAGGCTGAGTAAACTTGTTTCTTTCTCCGTCTTCTTTCTTTTCCTGTCTCTGTATTTCTATTTCGTCTGTCATACCATGCAGTTGAGTAGAATTCAGCTGAGAATAGGCAGACAGAGGAGAGCCAGCTCATCTCACACTTACTATTCCCATAATAATACGCTTTCTACAGTACTGTACTGTGTAAGGATCTTTCAGAATTCCGGGATTTCCCAGAGAAACATCTCAATACAGACAGTTACATGGATAGACAGGATATAGAATATACGGTTCTGCACGGATTTTGTTCTATTGTGAAATGTCGTACTTATACAATAGATCACGCGTGAGTCCTTCTCAAATAAAGGTGTATGCACGACGTACGCACATACATACATAAGTGTCTTTCCTTTAGCTACAACTGTTTGTCCGTGCTCTTGACAGTGCCCGCATATTGTGAGGGGCTTTGGAAATGTACACTGTAAATTTCCCCAAAGCTTAACTTTGCTGTAATTTTGTCGTCGGGAAAAATCGAGCCCTTGCTCTCTGTCAAGAGTAAAGAGCCACATGCATGTAATGATCAAGATGATGATTGAGCCAGACTCCTTGACTGTTACCCTCGAGTTTGTTCTGCCACGAGTATGTACATTGTACATATGATATGTATTTATAGAGAATGGAACTGGAGAAAGTTGGTCAGTTGTCGGAAACTTGGGCCTGATTATATCAGTCAGTCACTTGGAGTTGCCATCGAAACACAAGACTCATCAGCGGCCGTCTCTGATCTTTTGTAGATACGTACAGTGTCTACTCTCCGACTTTTGTGCTTGGCCGCCTGTCTTTTGTAAATACCCGAATTCTCTCAAATTCGGCTGGTAATATTCACCCGATCTGATTTTCACATACCGCAATTCTGTTGTAACAGCCGGGCTGCTCGAATGTATGGACATTGTACAATGTACATCTGTGTTTACAAGAACTTTGATTCTGTGCATTGGATTATGGGAATAATTTGTGCAGGGACGGCCTTACGCATTTGCGAGAATGAAGAGCGGCCGAAATCTCGTGTTGATTTTAGATTGTTAGCCTTTACCTACCTATGTATCTGTTTGTATACAGTAGTCTGGAGGAGACAAAAAAGGAGCAGGATTCAGCCAGTTCATTCTGATAAATATTTGTGTTTACATTACCAACTATTTATTTATTTCTACTTCTATTGTATATCCGTGCATTTATATTGCGTCTACGGTGCAAATATTTGCATTGCTCCAGTTTGTCTGCTCAGTTGTGACTCCCACGCAATTTACGTTGGCGGACTGTACGGAAAATAAATATCCACGGAATTTACACTGTCCGTAGCATTTAAATGTATGAATCTGCACGGATGACAAAGGCAAGTTTTTATGCATCTGGTTTGGGAGTTGCTTTGTTCAGTGTTCAAAAACTGTCCTTTGATTTAAAAGCAAAGCCATGTCCACTATCCAGTGCTGTTTAGATTCACAATCAGCTGCGACAAATCGTGTAACAAACTGTTGATCATTATGTAATTCGGTTATAATAACAATGGTTAGGTAACAGCTCGTGATTTTGAAAGTCCAACATACATAAAATACAAACAGCGTGGAAAAAATAGAAAACGCACGCTGGCCATAAGTAAAATTTGGGTACCAGATCAGATGTTTGTGAGTGGGTGCAACCAAATTATTGCAAGAGAATCAACTTTCACCCTCTTTAAGTTCTGCATAAAATTCTGGGAAGTTTCGCACACTTGCTTTGCTCATTGTGAAGTAGTGAAAAATTAAATTAAGAAAATCTTCAGAGCCTGTCTCTACTTTTAACTATATATTATACTGACAAAGCAAAGTCTTGTTTAGTCTAGTTGTTGATGAAAACTTGACATTCAGCCTCTGCACTCAATACATGCGAGTAGAGCTAAATAAATGTTCAAAAAGCGAGACGAGACCTTCTACCAAAATAATCACAAGTTGACTTTGGATAACTCCATTAAGACTTGGGGCACTTGAAGTCTTTATGTATTACAGGGTAAACGAAGGACGTTGCAAAAGGTAAACTCGCGAGTGGGTGGATAAAAAGAGCCAAAAATGGACTCTTTCACACACACACACACACACACATAGAGCAAACAAACAAGTTGATCTCGCAATCCAATTTTGTCCACGACTTTAATATTACATCATTGTCAGTGGGACACGAGCAAAGTCTTCGCTTCCTATTTTCGCTTTCCTTCATGCATGTATGTATGTACATTGTACATATGTAGTTCAAAGGATCATCCTTATTTATTTATTTTGCAAATACGTCAATAAACATTGGACTTGAGCTGCTGCGAAAATTCACTACACAACTATTTGTACAGAATTTGCGACGGGTATAGTTACTGTGATGCACATTTTTCGTTCCGCATCTCCTCGTTTCAGGCGAAATCCACTCGAGAAAAATTCTCGCAAGAATTTTGCACATTCTACCCTCATGTGTAAGGAGGTTGCTACGGTGTGGCGGTGGGTGGACGTGGACGTTCCACATTTTCCAGTTTTCCAGTAGTTGTTTGGGGAGGAAAAAACAACAACAATGAAAAAAATTCCACTCATCCGATACACATTTTTCCAGTTTTTTCCAACTCTGACGACTTGGCTTCCGCTGGAGAAAACAGACAAAAATGCGGTGTTTTTTCTTTGGCTAGCCATCCATCCCAGCGTCCGTCCATTATTATTATTATTATTGCTGCCCTATATATCCTGCGTGTGTATCTCCGACACACATTTTTTGCTATGGATCGGTACAATACGGTATGGAGGACACTTGAAGCTTCAAGTTGACTGGGGCTCTTCAACCCTCCAAAATGTGTAAATACATACACTGGATATATTTTAACTGTAGAGACAAGAAGCAGAAGAAGAAGTAGATGAAAAAAGAAGTTTACTTGTGTTCCCTCCACTTTTCTTCCATTACACATATTATTTCAAAAATTCCATATTTTACACGACCACGCGGGGGAGACTCTTGCTCAGTGTTCAGTGTTCAGGCCTAAGTACATACATACATATATATGATGAAGAAATGTTTCTGAATATTTTGCCCATCTCTCTTTCACTTTTTGCAAAGCTTTTTTTACTTTCTGCCTTATACATATTATGTGCTCAGTTCTTAGAACAAGAACAAGTTTCGAGTTTTCAGACGTGGAGGAAATTTTCATTTTATTCTCATTTATTTCTTCCTTCGGCTTCAGCGTCTGCTTCGCTCCAAGTCCTTGTGCCGTGTACGTGTATTGTAACGTTGAAGATAGTTTTTTTTGGTGGAGCGGAGCAGCAGCAACTTTTTTCATATCTGATCAAAGAATTGTACAAGAATTTATAGAATTGGGAGGCAGGCGATCAACATAATCGTAATATGAATCAAAAATAAATGTGAATTCCATTCTTTTCCGCCTCATGTTCCCTTACATTTGACCTTTTCCACGTACCCGTGTGCAATATGTACAATGTACGTACATACTTGGTACAAAGTAAGGGAAATGTTTCAGCATTTTTCGGCGTATTTTTTATTTGCATGGCTGTATTTGTATTAGCCATAAAATGATTGCAAATTTGCAAAACAAGGAAATATGAATCATATTTTTATTTTTCCAGCCATGGATACGGATGATACAGCTCCTATAAATGGCGTCTTCTTCATGGAGCATCTCATTTTTCAAAAAAGAGGAGAATTTTAAATAAAATAAAAATGGCAAAGAGCATTTTAAAGGTCTTATCGCTGCCATTTGGAGGATGAACCCCGCATTTTTGTTCATGCAATATTTGCTGGATTCTTGACAATTTTGGCTTCGGCCTTGTCTGTCCTATCCCGCCTTACATTTACTATTTACATAGATAGACACCACGTGGAACAATTTTGCGACAGTCTCAATTGCTCCGAACGGAATAAACTTCAAAGATAAGGCCAAACCTGCAAAAAATAGCTACGGCATGTTTTGAAAAACTCTAATCCCATCTACAAAATACGGTTGAGAGTAATCGCTGGGAAATTGTGGAGTAATGTTCTCCCTTGTTGAACATGAACCAAAATTCCAGGAATCATAAACATGCATAGTTTTGCCTCGATATTATTCCAAAATTCAATTTAACGTTCAAACTCGAAAATATTCCCGAGCTCATAGTTTTATTCCAGTTTTTTTGTCAAAATTGGAAAACAAAACACATTTGTTTCTTATTGTTATTTCAAGAAGGAGGGGAGAAGCGTATTTATAATATCGAAAAATAAGATAAAATTGAAAGTACATATGTATATGTGTGTACTCGGGAAAACTTCTGCAACCTTATTTCTCATGATGAATAGACCTTCTGCAGACGTTTCAGTATACAGTGGTGCTAGTGCCCGTTTCAGCTCTAGTTTTGTGTTGCTCTTCAAATCCTCTCATTTTTTCTCACATTGTTTTCCCCGACAAGTACAGTGTACTCTGTACTCTATACTTTGTACACTGTATATATATTGTGTGTATAGTTATACACATTTGAAATGATGTCCGGGAAGAAAACAAGTTTGTTCCCGGTTTCGTTATCCTTCCTCTTTCTTGCTCGTCAATGATCTGGTTTTGGGATGCTTTCTCTTCCTCTCTCCGGCTCCTTTTTTTGCTGTTTACACAGTACGATATGAAATTCATGCCTCGTCCCATTTCTCCGAAAGACGAAGAAAAAGGAAGAAGAGACGAAGAAGAAGAAGAAGACAGAAAGGAACAGAGTTGATGCGTCTCTACTTTCTTTCGTTTGCTTCACTTTCTCTTTGCAATTCTGCTGTGTATTTTTCACTTGTGAGTCTCCGCACGTCCGCTGTCCATAGTGTTTTTCTGATGTACAGAGAGACAGCAGACACACACAAATTTCCAAGTCGGACTCCTTTCTCCGTTACTCTCGCCCTCCTCCTCTTCCTTCCACTTTCCCTGTTCTATTCTATGTACCTCCGTCTTCTTTTGCGTCTTGCTCTTTTTCTCCTATTTAAGGGGAATGAACATCTCTCTCCTCTCTTGTTGCAGTTGTTAGGACGGATGAAGGATGTTAAACTTGCGTTTGAACCCACTTTTGCAAACTAAACCTGGGAGGAGTACTCATGTATGTATGTACATTGGAAGGGGAACAAAGGCAAAGGAAACAAGAAGGACAAATAATAATAAGATGAAGAAACAAAAATTTGTTCATTTTTGTTTTTCTTTACTTTTCTCTTGCCTCTCCTTTTCTTTTTCATCTTTTTGTTTCTTTGCCTTTGCTCCAGCCTACGTCTTTCTGCTTTTGCCCCTGTTCCGCGTTCTAGTTCTGGCTCTACACTCTACATTCTACATAGTTTGCCTCTCTTACTTCTCTTACTTGGTCTGTTTTTTCTCGGCCTTTATTTTTTCCCTTTCGTTATGTCGACACTCGCCGTACAAATAGAGAAATCTTTCCTGTTTCTTTTTTCAAAGTTGACACAGCACAGCAGAGGATAGTGCTGCATGTATGTATTGGAGAAAAGGATCCGTGAAAAAATTGAGATATATGTGTGCCGTGTTCGTGCCTGTGTCGCTGCCCATGTATGTACAATATGCTTTGGTCTATGTCTATGACTATGAGTGACTCGGGCGATTATGACTCTTACACGAACAGGACAAAGACAAAGCAAGTGAGAAAGCAAAGCAGGCGGAGAAAGAAAAGAGTGAGGGAAAAGACAAACAGATATATTTGCTATGACACATTTTTTCTTCATTGCATTAGAGAAATTCCGAGGAAAAAAGGAAAAGTGGAGAAAGTAAAGTAAAGAATGAACGAAGAAGAAGAAGAAGAGGCAGTGTGCAAAAAATTCGTCATTTTCGTCTCACTCGATGCCCTGCTCCTTTCTTTCTCTATCTAGCTCTTGCCTGGTCTCTTTCTTCCTTTCTTGTTGTCTCTCAGCAGATGGTTCGACTTCAACTCTCTCCTCCCTCTCCCTCTTCTCTAAAAAACGGCAAGCTGAAGAAAAAAGAAGGATGACAAGACAGTTGGAGAGTTATGACCATCAAGACAAGCCCTTGAACTGATCTCTTTCACTCCCTCTCTCTCTCTCTCTATCTCTTCACTTCTCGTCTTTTATATCTCCTCCAGCTTTTAAGTCTCGGCAAACTTGATCAGTTTTCTTCCGCCTGGAGTCCAGCACGTAAAATACACATGTGTGTATGTACGTATATATTTCTATGTACATCTGTATGTATGTATCCATGTGTGCGTAGAAGCAAAGTCAAGTAAAGTAAAATGAAGTGCAAATTGTAAATTGTAAACTATAAATTGTAATTTACAACTCACGATCGGGAGGCAAAAGTAGAGACTATTTGACTACTCGGCCATACATACATACATACATTATATGTACGGTATGAAGACTGCATCTTTGTTAATTTTGCCCGGGTATTTGTTTATCACCCATGCCGGAATTTGCCTTATGACCTTGTCTCTCGTCTTGTCCTCCATCTGCTTTGAATTAAGGAACAATATGATGATCTGACTCATTGACTTGACGGAAGACGAGACAACGTGCAATATTATAGAGAGAAGCGAGAACAGAGGAGTAGGCGGATGAAAATGAAAATTTAGTCGTCAAGCTAGTGTCTAGTCTGTAATGCATAAATCATATGTATACTGTATACATACACAGGAGCACACAGTTTACGATGATTAGCTGGATAGCTTCAGCTCGGCGCCCGATTTACAATGTCTGGAGCAGGATCTGGGTATCTTTCTAGCACACATTATTCATTCATCGGCTCTGGACATTCTTGTGTGATCACGGCATAAAATTTGAAGCAAGCGGGAGTAAAAGTTGTATTTGTAGTTATAAAGTAAAGAGTTGAGATATTTGCTCAAAACGAGAGAGAGAGAGAGAGAGAGAGGAGAGTTACGGGGAAACTGAAGGAGCACGTCCCTTTCTTCGCCCGCCTTGAAGTTCTCACTGTATGTTGTACATTGTACATGCATACATATCTATACGATGCAGTATATCTTTTGCAATAAATAAAGATGCCCGGGTATGCACGAGCTCACGCCTTCTAGTTCTCTGCCCCTCTCTCCTAACTTCCTAGTATTTTGTATGTACCAAGGCTTATTCTGAGCAGTATACATGATATCGACTGCAGAGTAGGCGGGGAAAGTCGAGCCCCGTATCGGAACCCAGTATCACGGATACTGCGACCATATGCTCCTCTTATACATTCTACGGTATATACAAAATACTCGGATGGGTACATAGCTTACATAGCATACTGTACACAGCAAGATCTGCCCTTGACTCTACTTGACTGTTTGTACCTATACCTATATTTTATGCTGCATGAATTTTGTAGATAATTCCGAGAAATCATTGTTTTTCACCGTTTCCGACCATGTCCTCCTCGTTTTAAATTTTCACGGCCTTTTTTGCAGGTTAAAATTTCATGGAATTTCCGTTCTCCCGGTTTTCGGGCAAAAATTCTGACCTCTTCATTTTTGGCCTTTTGGAATCTTACCGCATGCCCAAATGCATGCATGCGTATGGTGATGATGATGATGGTTGGAGTGAGTGGTGGTTTTTTCCTGGGTATTTTGTATATGATCCGTGGAGGCACTAAATACAAAGTACTGGCAGCTAGCAACGAGCAAGATAAAGAAAAAGAAAAGTAATCGAGGAGTAAGGGGAAGCTCGAGAGGAGAGCAAAAAGGAGGACATAAACTTACCCAACTTTCCAGTTTCACTATAGACACGTTCATCATTATCATTACTGGAGCGGAGAGTTTGGTTTGGGTACGTAGTACGTAGACTCAAGACTCAAGACCCAGGAACGAAGAGGAGCCCATACATGGAAAATAATAGCTGTGGGTTCTTACCGCCGATATTAACAGTCTCATTACGTATTAGGTCGCTAGTCTGCCATAAGTCTGTTCTGTACACTGTACGCTGTACACTGTACACTGTACAGTCTGGGTAGTTTATAACTAGGCCAAGGAAGACGGCAAAGAGAGGATCGACCCATCTAACCTATAAGTATAAGTATTATGGAACTTAACGGAGGCTAAATCGTAAAACGTGGAACGTGAAACAAGACGCGAATTGGCATCATCCCGGCCTTGGCGGAAATCATTAGGAATCCCTTTAAGTTTGCTTCCGTCTGAACCTGAACGTTTTGCAGCACAATCTTCAATTCATTTCCTCCGCCAGAAGGAGAACATGTACTCCATATACATACATACATACACACATACATTAATGTATCGTGAGTACGCAGAGGAGCCCCGAATTCGGTAATAACATTCCTCAAATTTGAAGCCCTCGTCTTTTTTTTTCTCCATCCATTCTGCCGTAATAACTCGTGTTATTTCTAAATGTTGTTTACAATATCAAGTCAGAGGTTTACATAGTCGCCGTTGAGAAATCGTTGCCATCAAAATATGAGGCAGATCCCTACTTATAATTATGTAAGTTGTGTTATTGATGGGCAATTGATGATTAAATTGGAAAGCTGCTTGTAGGAAAACGTAATTAGTTAAATACTTTCAACTCTGTCTTAATTCAACTCCATTTCATTTCATTAATTCCCATTTCAATTCATATGTACCTGGATGTTTACCCTCTAGTTGTTTTGAAATTGCTCAAATAATTTGTTTTATATATTTTCCATTAATTTGGTAATTTCATTAGCCTGATTTGCAACTTGGGATTTCCCATAATAAATACGTGTTAAAGTGACGTAAGATTGATATTTTGAAGCTTCAACAGGATTTCAACTTAACTACATAATTTCCTCGTTTTCAATTCAACAATTTTACCGCAACTGTCTTAAAATAGCCTCAGCTTTTCAACCCTATTAATCATCTCTTTGATTACAGTTTAATTACTTCTCAGGAAAAACACAAACTGAGACCCAAGTACAAGAACTGTAGAGATTTTCCTTGCAGAGGGAGCAAGTCGATACATACATAAAATCCAGTGAACGCAGTCATACTTGGCCACTTTTTTCATTCACCAGGCGATGTAACACATATGTATGTGAAGACTTGATTTCTCTTTTGTTCATGTGTAGTTTCAGTTCTATCTGTTTCAGTTTCACCATGAATAAACATACTTCTGCCGCTATATTGTAGAATACATAAATACGAAATACTGCTTTTGTTGATGTTGCTGTAAAATATAGGAAGGAAGAACCGGTGACTCGATACATATATGAATTTACTATTGAGAGAAGTCCACCCAACTACAGATGAAACAGATGAAATACCATTTGAGTGACTTAAACAAAGATGTATTGCCTTTCTTTATGTGTTGCCCGGTTCCTCTGTGCCGCCGTCTACATTTTTTACCCACTTTTCCTTTTTATGTGTGTGTCTCTATATAATTAAGACGTACTGTGCTGCACAATGTATACACTGCATGTTGTGACTCCGACTCAGGAAGAACATTTTTTGTCCCTTCTCCTATAGTGACTTGCTTGGCTTTGGCTATCTTCTATGGGTTGGACTCGGACTGGGAGTCACCACAGTCACCAGTCCCAATCCAAATCCAAATCGCAATTCCAAGAAAGGTACGGCAAGTCCAGTGTAAAAACAACAAGAGACACACAGTTCACATTTGACAGGAGGAAAAGTAAGAGGTCGGCGCATAAGGAAGAAGTCTGTCCAAGACAAAGACAACAAGAGAGACGGATTCGGTCTGACGGAAATGTACATGTAGAATTCGCCATTTTCTCCCGGCTCTTTTTCTATTCGCTCTGCATTTAGTTTCTACGTCCAGTTTGATTAAACTAAACAGCTAGTACATGGTTGTATGTATGTAGAGCAGGGTAAATGTGTTACAAAATATAAGTACATATAAGTAAGATGGTTAATTAGATGAAATTTCCCAGCATCAGTTATAGCCAAATTCTTATCCCCATCTTCATACAATACATGATGGAACGTGAGCATAAACCTGTAGACATGAGCTTCATTATGATACCCGCCCACACATGTGCCTTCGTTTTCCTGTCCTTTTAACATTACTTTTAGTTTTAACGGTTGGTCGTGCAGTGTGTTTTGTCCTGTACTATATAATATTAGTGTCTACTGTCTGCACTCCATCTTTACTCCGTACTTTGCTCTCCTTTTGTCTTTTGTAGAGGTAAACAGGATAGAATTAGGCGTCTCTTTAGCCTCGGTGAGAATGGAGATTAAAGATGGAATCTCGCTCTCTCTCTTTCTTCTACACGCCTTAAGAAAATTGAAATGGCAAGAAATGTTGAGGAAACAAATTTTTATTATGCATGCATGCAGGCATACTTGTATGTTACACACAGGATGCTTAGTAAATATCTAGCGCGATGAGGAGAGCAAATGAGAGGGAAGCGTGTACCATCAACCATTAACTGGCTGCTATGGGGAAACTAAAACCAGGAGAACTAGAACAATCACCGTGTTTACTAACTAGCTACTTAAAACATGGCAGAGAGAGAGAGTGAGAGAAAGAACCTCCGGATACACTAAAGAGTATGAGATGAAGTAGAAGGAGAACCAGAACCAAAACAACAAAAGCGAGGCATGCAAATATTTGAGCCACATCAAGATTCCAAATTTAAAAATGAGCATCAAGATTAGCTCCAAGTCTACATTATACATCATATGTATGTACAATATCATGAAAGGATGAAGAAAAGTAATATGAAGTAGGAAATACATGCCATGCCAAAGTGTAATGGGAAACTCTCTGTCTTTTTCTTTTTCGCGACAACAAAAAACCTAGTTTTCCCCTTCTCGACTGTGTATGTAAGATACTACTACTCCAGTTCTTGTTCTGCGAATATTTGCATGTTTCCAGCTTTAGCTCTAGTTTTCAAAGCCCGTCATTATTATTATCATCATACATACGTACATACATGTAGGCTTAATATCGGAGGAATAAGTGTGTTCTACATTTTTCAAAGCGAGAGAGAGAGAGAGTGAGAGAGAGAACAGGAGAAAAGGAGTAGGAGGAGAAAGAGAGAGAGGATGTGACTTGGTGTTCACAGTGGAAGTTGGATGGATAAAATACGCGACCATTTCCCTTCCTGTCAACGTCCTGTTTGCTCGCTCATCGTTTGGGGTTTGATTTGTGCGAGGTTCGAAGCTCGTTTTCATAATATTCACCAGCCACCCAGTCAGCCAGCAAGTCAGCCGATGCCATGTGAATGAATGTGAGGACTGAAGCCACCAAGCAACCATCCTCCTTTGATCTTCCCCCTTCCGCCCAACATACATACAATACATACATACTGCAATCATGCATGCATGCATACAGCCCATATGTACATAATATGTATGTATCTATAGCAACCAAGCCAATCACATTGATATCCCTGTGAGCTCCGTATCATTTCATATCCGCATCATCGTATCATAAAGGATGATTTTCCTCCCGTATGGCAGACATTAAACTCAGCTTTTTTGCCGACGTATCTCCCATTTATTTATGCGTGTCAGGAGGGTGCATAGGCAAAGTCACCGCCAGTCCATCCACTCTACTGTATGAAAGTCAAAGAGAGAGAGAGAGGGAGAGACAGAAAGAGAACTCGAATTCGAATTCGAATTCAAATTCAAACGCAAAGTCAACTTCAAACTCAAGTTATTATCACACTCCTGCCCTACTTTCCTCACAAAGATGGATGTCAAGTCAAGAGAGGATGAAGTGAGGCGAGTAAATTGCAAAAAGTGTGATTTATTCCCCAAAATAATCATCATTGGAAAAGTTGTCCTGGGAAATCTATAGCCTATAAATTGCAGGGGTGTTGCAGCATTTTTTTACACCAGAATTTCAACTTCTTGTATGTATAATGTATAATGTATATGTATTACATTCATAAGATGTAATTAAATTTTTTTCAGCTGGATTTAAAGCATTAGTTTTTTGAATCATCCAAAAAAAAGTAAGCTCCTTGAAGAAAAGAGCAATGAACACATAATATCAGTGCTTAATGTTGGATGTATACGAGGAGAAAAAATATTACGCAGATTCGCGGGTGAATTCTGCGTATTAGCATTGATGCTAGCTAAACACTTCCTGTTTTTTTCTCATAACAGAGTTTTTCTTGTTGTTTTGCGGATAATGTTGATCCGGGAGCATATGGGGCATTTTTTTACCAAGTACTTTGTACACTGTACACTGTACACACAGTAGCTGCGCCGCAAAATGTTACATGTTTACAACTGTACAGTGTACAGTGTACAGTGTACAGTGTACACATAATTTTTGCAATGAGGACGAGGATAAAAAGGATAAGAGAGGAAATATGCGTAATAACAATTCTATAACTTTTCATAAGCCTATGATATGAAAAGTTTCTCTCATAAGTCGAGATGAGAGGCAAGCAGCTTTTGTCTAGGAGATAAAATAAGTACAAAGTACATATACAAGTACATGGGCATAAATGATGCGGAATACATGAAAGGAGATGACAGATTAAAAGAAGAGAGCTTCCGTTTCCGGCTTTGTTCCCTCTACTGTTCCCGGTATGGCATGAAATGCTATGGCACAAGCCGTAAGACTATCAAAAGGCTATAGTCAGAAAAAGTAGAGTGATGCAGCAGCAAACAAATTTTGCAGGCAATCCTCCTCGCCCTTGTTTTCTTGCTCAGTTTTAACCCCTGAGACGAAACATGTTAATCTGACTAATTTTTAATGCTGCATTGTTGTACGTAAGACAGTTTTGCTGAATATACATATACATTTTCAAGAATTTTCAAAATTTTTGCTAACCAAAAATAGGCCAAAAATAAGGCTTTTTCATGGTTTTCTTCAAAATAATAATAATAAATGTGGATATTAGAGCGGTATTAAGATAACGTTTGAGGTGGGTGAAAAGCTCCTTGAGCCTTGAGCGGATGTTCTCTTACGAGGATATCTGTAATGGTCCTTGCACTCTTTTTTATTAATATCGATATCAAATCGACAAAATTGCTTTTTAACTCCTTCGTCATATGTTGTTATTTTACCTCCAGCTGTTAAAACTGTGATTCAAACCAAATCGGCCGATAATCCAGAGCCTTGTTTTGTAAACAACTTGGTTGACTTCCTTGACCTTTAAAATGGAAACGGGAGTAAGATTTAGAAGACAGATGAGGATGCGACGGTTGCTTTTGTTGATTGCTTCGCCTCGAGAATTTTCATTTGTAAACGTTTTCTCCAAGTAAAGCTCAAAACGAAGAAGAATAAAAAATAAAAAGATTTTTTTCTCAGTTTTACTGCATTCTATTGTATCTTCATAAAATAACTAAAGAGGGAAACAGAGGGATTTGCTGGCAGAATTACCGGTAACAAACACAGGTAAATAATACCATTTGCTCATACTCGAATTCATAGATACATACATACATACATATAGGCCATACCATACAGTAAAATAAAAATACAATGAAATACAATAGAATAGAATAGAATCCAATCCCATCGAATCCAATTCAATCCACGCATGATTTTGCCTCGTCTCTCTCCACGTTTGCTTCCTCCTTGGGGAGGAATTTGTCAGCCTCATTTATCAGTCGGATAGGTCGGATTTCCATGCCCATACACACATAGAAAAAGCTACAAAGAATCCATTTATATACAAATACAAGTACAAATGTAGGTAAAAAAACCTCCAGTTTATTTTATACGGCTGGAGTTGGAGTTGGAGCCAGAGCTGGAGGCATGCATGTGTGCGTAAACATTTGCTTTCATTGATTTTCAAATGGTTTTTCTCCATGCTATGTCTGTATAATATTTGTATCCTTTGGATTGTATGGATACATTCATATCTAGTTTGCATATATTTTGTCCAATATACGCCTTGAACCGGAGTATCTATCTATTGACGTGCATAGACCTGCCTAAAATAGACATGAGACAACAACTCGAGGAGAACATCTTTTTTATCCTTCGTTTGTATTCAAGAAGTCGAGCAGAAAATTCGAATTTTGGCTCTGGCTTTCTTCTGCTCCCGGTTCTTGTTCTTCCCTTCCTTGTCTTTATTCTCTTCTGTTTTGTCTATTCGTCTTGTGCCGTTTTTGTCGCATCCTGTACCTTTCTTCATCCCCTCTTTTCCCATTTTCCCTCTCGGAGAAAACATGCAAAAAACTATGAATGTAAGTATGGCATCGTCAGATGCACCCATCGATACGTAAACTTATTCATTGTGCATGTATCAACAGTATACAAGCATACACATAATGTACATATCTGTGTAGATATGGATGGAAAAAACTGACAAAAAAAGACATGGCAGACGACAGGCCATGAATGAGTGGAAAAGAAAGGATGAAGATGACTCGAGAAACAAGAAGAGTACATACAATAAATACAACATCCAAATATGTACATTCACATACATATTCAAATACAGTGTATAGAGTAGCCAACAACAATATTAAGTTTGTCACAACCCACAGGAAAAATGTGTATACAGCTATGAATATGAAATGGGGCCGTAGACATTTAAGACAACGTCAGATATTGGCAAATTGTTTAGACGAAAATAAAATTCGGCACTCTTTCTTTTTACTGTATGTCCTCTCTCATAAGAGCGGCCAAAAACAGTAGGAAACAATGTAAAAGATGTCAAAGGTGTAGAAAAGGCAGAGCAGAAACGGAAAGTACACACATCACACATACATCCATACGCACGTCGTTTTGCGTTGCTTGATTTGGTCCAACTAGATTTTGGCTTTTTCTTTGTCTTTGTCGTTGCCTTTGACTTGGCCGTCAGCGATAAAAAATAAAACAATAGAGGCACCAAAGAGGCTCAAGTTTGTCCGTAATATGTGTAAGTTTGCATGTTTTTTTTGTGCGTTTTGCCTTGAAGTTCCTCAAATGGTCCTTCATTTTGTATAGGATTCGCCCTATAAAAAGGTAAAGACTCGCAAAAATTTGTATTGCACAAAAGAATATTATGAAGCTGACTCTTCATGTACAGTATTACCTAAAACAAAGCGTGAGCGAGATAAAATCTCCGGAAAATCTACAATCTTCTGTATGCTTCCACTTGAGTCTTCCTATAGTCATAGGTATAGTAATAGGTGTTGTTGCGTCGTTGTCTTTTTTCCTTGATATTTTATCGTGTAACCCTGGGTTATTTTATTCCGCCAATGCATATACCTATACAATTTGCTGTAAAAGACTCTGCTGCTGAGCAATCGCTGCCGGTTCCAGGAAAAAGTGTCGACTTTGTTCCAGTCGTGGACTGTATCCGTTGTTAGCTCACGTGAACAAATATCCATCGATACTGTGATACTGGATTTTGTTATGAAACTTGAGTACACTATACATAAACTATAGCTGCTATTTCTCAGGATATGCTCATATTGGCAAGTTGACGTTGTATCCGTAGTTAATATTCAAAAATATCTTGCCTATACAAGATATGGCATGGTGGCCCTGCAAAAGATTCTCAAGATTGAAGACGTTTGCCTTGTGCCAGCTTTCTTTAATAACTGTATCAATGTTTTGAAAGCCTTTGTTTTTCCACGTGAACCAATCTACTTGTATCCACGGCAAAATATGGATACATAAGTATATGTATCAGTATACGAAAGCTATAAGACAGAGACTGTTGCTAAAGCTCACAAAGGGAGAAAGATGAAGAAGATGACTGTATCAACAAAATGGAGTAGACAGGAAGAAATGTTTACAATTTACAAGTAGTTCTTATAGGCATATTATAGGCTGCTAGACATCTATACTTGGTACATGTTTGCTCATTCTCCGTTTATGTATATGGATTGGATTGGATTGGACGGGGAGCTTATTAAATATAAAGGAGCTTCATAAAATCTCAGTAAACGGCCCCGAGACCAACATTGAAAGGGTACGTATACCAGACTCATAACAAAACGTTGTACAAAAGTATGGCAGTCATATTATTATACAATACCATCAGATGACGTAGTAACTTGGGCGACAATGTCGAATGTGCATTTTTCGATAGCCTGCTTTCCTCGACAATAATATTGCATAGTTATTATAAATTATAGATCATAATGCACAGTATGCCGTCCTATGTATATAATACACAATATAATACGCCGTACTCAATTTCGAACCCAGACAGAAAATACGAGGCTACAATCGCGTATAGTATGTTTTGTTAAATAGTATTCATGTCTGGAGTCTATACAGAGCTCCGTACATCGCAAAGACCATATTATTATGAGGGTTAATATAAAACCATGGAACGATGTAATATCCGCGTCATATTATGAGTATGTTTCCATACCATGCCATAGTTGTTGGGCACAAGGCAGCAAATCAAGGAGAATTTAACGACCCACTGTTTACGAAATATATAATCCTCAAAATTACATTTCATTACCCATTAAGTCAGACTCCAAACGTTTCACGCTGTCGAGCTCATTTCATACTTTTACTCTTTTTTCTCTAGCATGACTTCTATATAAATAGCTGTGCAAATTTGTAATACATATAAGGTGATGGCGCGTGTCTAAATCTAAAATTCTGGGAATATAGTGTCAAATTCCTTGAAAGTTTTGTTAAATTTTACGGGGTTCAATATCACTGAAACTTTCAATTTAAGTATTAATTTATGTAGGCATCTAAAATTGCGCTTTTCTTTTAGCATCACTCTTTCGGGGGATTTTCAAATACAGGCCATTCTAAAAATTGTTGCCTTTGAACGATAGTAACTTCAAATATTTGTAGAGACAACATTGAAAAAAAGAAGTCAAGAGTCAATGAGTTTTTGTTTGAGCCGACAGAGGAAAATAATGATGAAAGAGTAGAGAGAAAGAAAGAAAGATTATAATTAATAGAAAAAAGAGTAAGCAAACAACTTTGCAAGTTCTAACTTAATATGCTGACTTAATCAACAGTCTCACTAAGGTTGTTAAACATGGCCTTTGTCATCCTCAGGACCTTCAAAGATCGCCAAGTTGATGATAGTCTAGGCCCGAACATAGAATAAAAGTATCTATTGATAGGGAAAAAAGAAAGGAAAATAGAAAGTCCTCTGATGCTTTCCCTATAACAGACGGCGAAGCATAATCATAATCGTTAAAACATGATTCAGAGGAGATTTTGCATTTCTCTATTATCTAGTATCAGTAAGCAGGCAACCCCATACATAAATTGATCCAGGATATGGGAAACTCTTTTAATAGTAGTGAATGTTTACGCTGTCTCAAAAAGTCCGAGTCGTCCAATTCACATGCACAATAATTATAATGGGCAACTATTTTTAGTACGACTCCCTTGAAACTTGTTGGAGCAGACAACTCAAATCAATCTGCTGCGTTTCCCCTGATTTTGTCCCAAAAATAAAAGTAAAAGTAAGAGTATGAAATTTTGATTCATACTGACGACGAAGCAAACACAAAGGAAAATTTCAATGAAGTAATTTGTTTCGCCCCATTACAAGCATAATATATCGTACGATAATAATAATAATAATGTAATACAGTATGGATAATGAAAGCAACCCAGACAAACTAAACTGTGTTGAGATGCACGTACGTATACCAACATACGACTAACAGCTTTATCATCATCTTTCAATGAAGCGGACAGAAAAGTTTCAAAATGTCCACATACAACGTATTTAGGTACGACGTGCATCCAAATTCGATCTAGCGTTTAATGTGCATGTTGCAGAAGTATAGGGTGAAAAGTCGATTGGATCCATATAAACATCAATATCAATTGACTTGGGACTTAACTGCGTCCTTCAACTCTTTCTTGCTCTGATTTTCTCATGGACAATGGACACCAGAGTCCAGGGGGAATTTTTGTGCTGAGTGAATTCAAATGTCATACCATACCCTGCCATATCATGCCATATGTTGGTATTACGATTATGACTACTGCAAACACAGAAAACTAATGATATGGCAATGACTTTGACAATGACCACTGCCTCTTCATTATTGTTATGACTATCTCAATATTCATTTTTGTCTTGCCAAAGGGAAAGGACAGAGTCAGCTTGCATGTACATACCTGTGACCATGACTATATCAAAAATTTGTGAAGAGCTACACCATAAAAATCCAATCAACAGCTTAATAAAGTCAAATTTAATGTGGAGAAAAGGCCGAAGGAAAATGACGCAGGAAAACTGAAAGTCAAATCAGTTCAAGCCAAAATTCAAATTCGACCCTCAAACTCAACTAAATTGTGTATTTTCCTCTGTGTCTGCATTCATGCATGTCTGCCTTTTTACCCTTATTTTCCGTTGGGTAGGTCAAGAATTTGCTTTTGCACAGTCACATTTAAACTGAGTTTGGATTTTTACCGCTTTGTGCTGGAGTTGTGTGTACGTACGTACACTTGAGCTTGTAAATATGTACTTAACAGGTTTGAAACGAATTTAAAATGTTTTTGTTTTTTCTTTTTTCCTAGCTCAATATCCATTATTTGTCCGCATGGATGGGCAAGGAACGGAGAGACGGAAGATGAAGTGGAGGACCATAATTTAGCCCGAGTGTATATTATATGTACATTATACAGGCAACTACCTTTTTATTACCGGAGGAACAATGACCAATGTTCAGATTGCATGTAGCCCGGGAATTATTTGCCGTGTCAAGTGTTTCCATCCAATGTACTCCATACATATGTACTGTACATATCTACAAGCATCCCATCATGCATATTAAATTTTGCACAGTGGCTGGATATGGATATGGATACGGACGTATGTACGTTGTGGTGTGCAAGTAAATATTTGCCCAGAATGGAGGACGCTCAAAGCTGTAGTAGCTGTAGCGTAATGTGAGCTTTTGCATTCCCACGAACCATCATCGTTAGGTGGATGGTGTGCTGTGCTGTGCTGTGCTATGTTAAACTATGCCATGAGATGGAATGGAATGGCCCTAAATTTTAAGTATGGGCCTTGTCATTTATCATGCAAAAGGAACCAAAGCAAAACCAAACCACAGGTTGGGCTTTTGCCCTGGGAAAATATGCGTATGCATATGACGCCGTAGTCGTAGTCGTAGTCGCAGCCATAGTCATATCAATAACAATGGCCGTATAAATTAATGTATGTATATGCACTCCACTTGAATGTCTATACATACATAGTCTCATACCTCATACCATACCATGCGATACGATTATTATTATTATATATTGCAAGATATTATTATTTTCATTATTAATGGACGCATGTTTTAAATTTAATTCACGGGCAGATTTCAAACTTTCAGAGGAAGGAAAACGCCTCAGCACAATCAACTTGAGCATTATTTTGCAATTGGAACATTATTTAACAACAGTGGTATTGCCATTATTATGATTGTCTCATTTTTTATGCAAACGATGTGGATGTGGGCAATATGACGTGATAACTTGGGTGTCTCTCCATTTTTTCTAGTAAACTTGACAATACTTTCTCTTCCATCTTTTCCATGAATGTGTAACTATATATAGTTCAGCAGGAACAACAACAACAACTGAAACAGGAAATGGTGGAGCGGGTAGGGGAAGGAAATTCATGGCGATTTTTGTCCCTCTGTCTCTTGCTCTCTCTTTCTCTATCTGTGTCGTCGCCCTGGGTTTCCCTGCCTTTTTCCAGAGAAGAATTTGTGAAGCTGCACAGAGAAGACAAAGAAGAAAAACGAAGACTTATGCACAAGTTGAAGGAAGAAGAAGCGAAAACCCACGGCGCCCAAGAATAGAACAGTTGAAGGCCCCAAAGAAAGTAGGGGAAAGCTCCAGACATGCACATGGACACACAATACATGTTTACGTCTGTTTGCATATATATGTACATGTAAGCATGCACAATGTATTACAAGCATACATACTTATATATGTGTGAGCGGTCCTAAGAATGTGCAAAATACGAACAAATTATGATAATAATCTACTGTCACGCGAATCTTGACGTTGAAACTAGTCATCAGCCAGACTTTTTTCCTTTTCATTACAGCTCAGAGTGAATCTAGTGTGAAAATCCACGCAAAGCAATCATCATCATCACCATCATCATTATCATTATTATTACTATTATTATTATCCGCATGTGCTTATATTATACTATACATGCATATTGTGCAATTTAGGGGCTAAAATCTACATACTTACATACCATAATGCACTACCAGGTTATTCCTTTATATGTACATTACACTGTACTACATATTGAGCCTAGTGCATTATTATTATGACTCTTAAGGGCGTTCTTCTTCTTATTATTGTTACAGAATATTATGCTCTGGGTATAACGTATAACCCTCGGCGTCATCGTTCTAGAAACAGAAACCTAGCTAGTATAGTCAGCAGGAATAATAATAATAATAGTTAAATGCAATGTGAAATGTCTGAACAGGTTCCCATCCTCTACTGCTGTTAGCATAGTTTCACTATAGGCATAGGAATAAGATTTTCCTTTGTTATGCTAAAAGCGAAAGGGAAAACAAGAGGGAAAAGCTTAATAGAATTTCTCGGAGAAGCAAAACAATGGTAATTATTAGACCGCTTGTATGTATACGCAGTATAAAAGCGCTCTAGTAACCGAAACATAATGCTCCTGTGTAGGTATGTACATATGCCTTGTTTAATATTTACGAAAGCATGTACGTGTAATGCACATGTAATGTATTGAACTTGTTTACAATATTTAAAACAGGTATTGCGGTTTTTAATTCTACGTATTTTCCAAAAAACGCAAAAGAAACAACGTTAATGTTTAAAAAAACGTCAATCACAGGAGGGGGTATTTTTAGTTCTTCTTAAGCTTGCTTTAAAATTATATCCAAAATAGTTTTTGTGAGACTTTTCTCAAAAGGTCAGTTTTAGATCAAAATTACCAAAAAGTCTGTCAAAATGAAATTTTTAACCCTGATTGAATGATACCCCTAATATTTTCTAATGGCTCAAACAAAAGCGCCGATAGATGATAGGTTATGCACAGATTATGTGGTTGTTCAATCGTTACATGAAAAATATTTTGCGTTTCCATATGTACTAGACTGGCCCACGGATGACATTGATTTTTATTTTCAACCAGACGCCCCTTCATTTTGTTCCTTTTGGGTCCCT